>VZTD01005314.1:1568773-1753773 GCA_013397725.1 Rhagologus leucostigma
GGGGGGGGTGGGGGAGGCGGGAATAATTTGGAAGTCTGATAGTGTGTGGGAAATGATTACATCAGTCAGAGGGAGGGCTAGGATTGGTCTGCACAGTGTGGTTTGATTCACTACCGCAAAGATTGCGTGTAACCCTTTGAGTGGAGCTCTGGCAGAGTTGTTTCCCTCCCCAGAAACAGTCCCCATAGCAGGGGCTACGTGACAGGTAGGGTACGGCCGCCCCTGACGCCGCCGGCACCCCGGGCGCCCAGCCGCAGGCTGCAGAGGGTCGGCGGAGGCAGAGAACTAACTCTCAAGAGGCAATCCCCATTTAAAATGCCATCTTGTTCTTCCGACTGCTGCCTTTTACGTGCCGTTGAGGTAAGATTTTCCGTATCGAATTACCCTCGAGGTTTTTGTTAGACTCTCCTTCTCTCGCTAGGATGCAGAGCGTTTTAAACACAGAGTTGATTTAAATCTGGGACCTGCACGTTCGCCCGGAGAAATAATTTTGCGGCAAGTGTCTCTCGCTTGAGCAGAACAATGCAAAGAGGGAAGCATCTGTATAATTCAGGAGGTGGGGAGAAGGTTCCTGACTTGTTCTCTCATCCCCATTGATATTTAGGATGTGCAGCGTATGCACATTTGACTTCAAACTACTTTCAAGCTAGGATCAAAAGAGAAGTCAGGGCAGGGACAGAAATGTGTGGACTGTGCTAGGTAATTGATTTGCCGGCAAACTGCAAGTGGGACTTCCCCACACGAAACAATCAAAAGTTAGTGGGAAGCAAGAGAGCCATTTTTAATCTTTGGGATCTTGGCCTGCTCCTCTGTGAATATTCAGAGGCCTCTGATGGGATCGGAACAAAAATTGTGTGTGTTTGACTGGATGTAATTTCTCTCGCCCACTGTTGCCAAAGTACTCTCTCGACATTGTTTCACGTTTGCTTACCTTACACAGCTTAATACAGAACCTGCTCTCTCACTTTTCCTGTGTACGTGGTCATATTAACCCTGCTGAATCTTTGTTTAGTGCAGGGGAGGTGTTGGGGAGGGGGGAGGGGAAATAGGTCTAGGGGGCATCGAGAGAAAGTGTTGTAAAGTGAATCATCCATTTCATTTGTCCTGGCTGCCAAGGTGCTTGGAACCCTCACACCGAGAGGATGATGCTTTTCTACAGTAGCTGTGTGGTTTGCCTATGTTCAGAGCTGTTGATCTGTAAGTGTACCCTTTATGTTGCAGGATGTAAAAGTCTTTAGTGAAGATGGAACAAGCAAAGTGGTCGAGATTCTAGCAGACATGACAGCCAGGGACCTCTGTCAGCTGCTCGTTTACAAAAGTCATTGTGTGGATGATAACAGCTGGACTCTAGTGGAGCATCACCCTCACCTAGGATTAGGTAGGGAATGGTCAAAGGGGTGGCATGGTTACCTGGGAACATAAAATATGTGTAATTCATATAAATGTGCTTCCAGACGGAACGTTTTCTTTTCCACTGCTTTTATTTGTACAATTAGCTGAAGTCACATACGTGCTTTCTGTGTATTACAATTTGATGTGTTAAGCATTTAAGCCATTTAAAGTCTTTCCCTTATTTCCCATCCTCTGGTTTTTTTATTATATAAAAGAAGAATTGTCTAATCTTCACGCTAGCACTCTGTTGCTACCTTGCTGTGTCTGAAGCTATTGCAAATAAACAGCTTAGGCAAATTAAGCTTGATCCTTAGAGTACAGTCCTATGAAACAGCTCAGCTCATCACCAGCTGGGAGACCTGGGTGAAGAGACTCAGCCCTACATACCTACAGTAATGCTTATGAAAGCTAGACCTGCTGAGGTGGGGGAGGGGGTTGGCTAAACTTGACTTCAGGCAGGGAAAAAATGGTGGCACCACCCGCAAATCCATGGGCAATTTCTGGACCAGCGGTGGTACCTGCTCTCCAGGCAGCAGCTCCTCCACCTGATTGAAATTAAGGTGTCATGGTTACAGTTTCAAGAAGGCAGCAAGAGGAAGAACCGTGGGGAATTAAATAACACCGTGAATTGGTTTAATTACAGTACCTGAAAGGATCTCATGTTATTGAGTCTTGCTTTTCCTGTTATTTTGTGGCACTGATTAGTTGCAGGGTTCTGCTGTGCAGCTTGCAACAGAATATCGCTCAGATAATGCTATCTATAATTCTCCGTAGCATACAATAACGCTTTAGAAAGTGTAGCATTTGGAGTATTAGTCGATATACTTCACGGGGAATGTTTTTTTCTAGAAAACAGAGGAAGACAAATCATAAGCTGCAATTGCCAGCACTGGAATTGTGAATGCTATCTGTAGCTAACAGAGGGGGTTTTATGTCTAAAAATGTAATTCAGAACCCTTATGAATAAAAAAAGCAAATTATTTGCTGGAAATGTGATGCCCTAAACCAATACTATTAAACATTAATAAATTCATTGCTCTGCAGACTAACACTTAAAAAAACCCCAAACACATAGGATATCCTGGTTATTGAATGGTTTTATTATCTCTCCTAATGTAGAAATATATGAAAAAATTAAGATGAAACACTCACTGGTCTATGTCTGTGATATACTTTCAGTTCTGAGGACATAGGATGAGGTGAAGAATTAAGGTATTAATTACAGAATCTTTATCTCCATAGCTTAATATGCCACATGCGCTTCTAAAAACCTTTACAAATTTTCAGTTTTATCAATGCTCATTAAACTACCAGGCTCTCTTTTTCTATATTCGCTTTCCCATCATTGCTGATTACCAAGGTATTGTGTAAACAGAAGCCTTCTCCTTTGTAACCAACATCCTTCTCCTGCCAGATTCATTCAATGATGCCACAATTCAGTGTTTGTGACATCACAATAGCTTCCATGGTGACTAATTGTGCTGTCAAACTCTGGTGTGTGACATCTCTGAATGAATCGGGCAGGAGGCTGATTAGGAAATCAAAAGCTTCTGTTTACACACAAATAACTTGGTAATTAACAATGATGGGAAAAGAGCAAGATACTTATCGGGCTGCATTTATATACATGGGGACCTGCCTGCCTTGGACCTCTGTTTCACACTGAAGCACAAAGTGAGCCCCCAGAGAAGTGGGGTGTGCAGGTTGGGGCTTCAGCAGCCACCAAACTTTGTTCCACAGGGACTGCTCCAGGGCTGTCCTCTGTAGGCCACGCAGTAGGTCTGTGTGAGAAGTAATGCAACCTTTGGGAGTGTAAAGCCAACAGACAAAAAATACTTAAAGAATCCAAAAAAATGTAGTTATACAGATTTCACATGTTTGAAAGGATGAGGACAGAAAGGGTGTCTTTCACCTTATATAATAAATGAGTTCATTTAACAGGAGACATAATCATCCAGTTTCTTGAATCTGGGGTCTAAAGTATACACTGCAACACGTTCAATAAACTTTAAACATCAGCTTTCATGCTTCCACCAGTTTTGGTTGCAGTTTGAATTTTTTATTATTTGGCTGCTTCTTTCTAGCTTCTCTGTAGCTTAAATGCTTTCCTGTATTTTGGAGACTGTCAGATCAATGTAGTAATCTGTCTGCAACCTGGATGAAGTTATCATCAGGCATCCGATGTTCCACATTTGTTCCTCTAGATGTAACATTGCTAGTATAAGTATGAAATAACAGTGAATAAATACTTAGTGTGAAAAGAAATATGGTTTAAGAGCAGTCAGAATTCTGTGTGTCCAGAAGACATTATTTCTTATACAATACATCCTTGCTGACTTAATGCTATAGATGGTAGTCTTGAAGCCCACCAAAAGAGAGGAGTTCCTTCATTTAGTTCACTATCTTTTTTTTCCCCTCCCCATATTTTGCCTGATAGTATTTTCCAAAAGCGCTTGGTTCCAGAACCAGTTCATTGTTTTACTATTGGGCAAACTGAGGACAAGATCAAATTTTTGAAGCCAGCTGCATATTTATCATTGCATTGGTCTTCAAGGTCCCACTTTGTAAGGAGCCCTCGCCTCACCATTTACTTCACACGCATAGCCAAGTAAATTCCAAATAACATGCATGCTTGCACATAACTTTAAACAGCTATTTGACTGCGCAAAGTATTTGTGTTCTCACTGTAGGCAGTGGTGGGACAATTTGCCATCAGACTTTCTTGATTTGACATTTGAAAGTGGTTCCTGCTGCACTGAACCGCTAATACCTAAAGCATGTTGTGGTCAATATTTAAGCAGTCTATGAAATTTGAATTAGTCCATTATTTCATTTGCTACTGTAAGTATACCTAACCTGTTTATAAAATGTGGTATTCTCCCTATGTTCTATTCCATGCTTAACTATCATCCATTTAGGATGGGGACAGAGATCTCTGTATTGGACATTAGCACATGTAATAATGGTGAAGACATTCACATGATAGTATGTGTCTGGACACTGAAAGAATCCCTTCCTACCTACACACTTCATTTTTCCAGCTCCACAATTGACTGTGCATCTTAATTAAAAACAGTTGAAGCAGGAAAGAACGTAGTAGGGCTCTGAAATATGGGAGGGTTAGAAGAAAGCATTGCTGCAGTTTTGTACATAGATTTTCTTGTTTACGCGCATTGATTTCCCTTAATATGAGTGAATTAAAAGTGGAACAGATAAACGCAGCGCTTGCTAAAACGCAGAACCAGGGCGGACTATTTCATACAGGGGTCCACCTGTCATTTGTAGTGATTCTCTGATTGGGAATTTTGGGCCATTCCTGTGAGTTGTTCATGATGAAATCCAGCTCCTTTTCCCACCTTGTATCGCTGCTACAGTTCTATAGAAGTTCTGATAATAATACAGATTAACTTGGGTGGGGTGGGAGGAAAGTCTGTTCCAGGAAGTGTGTAGAGGAGACTGAGTGGGGCCTATCGGATAAACTGAAAGGACACATTTCTGGTCACTTCAACAGCAATGTCACTTGAAGACAGACTGACCTATTGAACTGAACAGGCTGACATCTGTGCTTCTAGTTTTGTAGCAGGAAGCTCAAAGCAGGGCTGAGTCTGAGTTGCTCGTGTGTCAAGTTCATCCCGTTTGTACCAACCGAGTGCAAATTACCAAGGGCTTCCCAAGTGGACAACTTCTATGAAGTAATAGCAAACTGACCAGGACTAGCTTCCTTTTTTTTACATGCACGTGCTGTGAAATGCTGCACCTTTTCTCCAAGATGGCTTTGACCATCAAAATGAAAATATAAACATTAAATCAGCGAGAGTATCACCACAGAATCTCAAAAGGGTCTTGATGTAGTAACAGAGTACATCTAGGTCAGTTGTCTAAAGCATCTAAGAAACAGGCACTGAGTATATTTACACAAATTAAACATTGAAATACAAAACCAACTGACAAATGTTCATCTATACTTCATTTCCTCAGAACAGGATAAACAGATTGTCCCTGACAAGCGATGTTCAGTGTTAGGAAAGCGAAGACCACAACTTTGGGTGGTGGCAGAAGCAGACAGTAACAGGACATGTGGTCTTTCAGGGTTCGTACTGCGATGAAGTTTCATACCAATGTAATTAAATGTTTTTTGGAGGAAGCATAATTTAAAAAATAGGTCCTTCACACTATAGTTGCTTAAAAACCGTGATAGGTAGCAACAGATCAGCAATACGTGAAACTTTACCTGCAAAGCCCCTAGATAATGTGTAGGTTTAGGTGATGAATGCGGAGGTGGTGCAAAATGTCCTTTATTAACAGCCACCCTCAGCAGTATTGTTGTGGACATTAGTCAAAGAACTACCCCTTCAAAGTGTTGTTATGCCTGATGCACTAAGAAACAGCTCTTTATTTGAGAGCAGCCCACTATGGAAGTTTTTCAGTGTTAACCCCTTTGAAAACACAAGCTATAGCAAGGCTGGACATTGCAAATGCACAGTAAATGCTGAAGTTATCAATGAGCTGGTGATGACTGACAACCTAAGTGCAGGTGAAAAAGGTGATGGGATCCTTCCATCATAGGTTAAATTTTCAATCAAAGAACATCACATAATCTGCTGAGTTCAGTAATTCAAGTGATATTCCAGAGCTTGCTCTTTTTGAGATGCCATTGACTGCTTGCTTTCTACCCTGAAAATGCTCCAAGAGAACTTGGGTGGCACCCTGGCATTTCTTACTGTAGGAATACAAGGATTGCAGGAACACAAAGTGGGGAAGAGACTCTCCAAACTTCTTTGGTCAGCAAGTCACAGGCCTTTTGTTTAAAGTTATGTTTTGTTTGACCTCATTTTTTCATTTTGTACTATATAAGACATGAAAGCACTGACTAGTTAAAACTTTTGAAAAATACCTAAATATTTTCTTGGAAAGTTTTGAGGACTTGTCAAGATGATGAGTTCATTAAGTAGTGCACACTTAGCCAGTTGCTTTCTTTCGAGTTACTGCTTTCAGTGAATTGGGTTTGTTAAGCTATCTGTTCATGCTTTGATGTCCCATTCTTTTGACCAGAGAAGTGGTGGTTATGGGAAGTTACCTTGTAACCAAATCTAGAGCAGAAAATTGCCCTGTCATGTGTACAAAACATTTGTCTCTGTCAGTATTCCTGTAAAGTAGATCCTGTGACCTCTTTCATAATAATCCCCATTGTCTAGCATCTACAATAAAGGCCTGAAGTTCACCTTGAAATGAACTGGTTTTATAGAGTGTGATCAAATACAACACTGTACTTCTGTGATAGTTCAAGACCTAACAGTGGCCTTTCTGTAACTTTTTTCCCCCTTAAACCTGTCCACCTTGCCAGTTCCACAGCATACAATCAGTGCCAAAAGAAGAGGTTTGTCTGTATTATTGTAGCTGCTGCACACACACACACACAAAAATCTATTCTTTCCTCAAAACTCTGTGCTTATGAAGCCCTGATGTAGGAATTCCTTGAAGAACACTGCCGTATAATGTTAAACTTTGTAATACATTACAAAGTAAAGTATTGTGTCATGGCAATATGTTTTGAAAGCTATAATGTGTTTTGCTAATTTCTTAAAAGGTAATGGAATTACAGAGCATTGTTTTACTTCTGTTCTTAGTTGGTCTTGTTCCTTCTGCTGGTTGGCTGTGTGTTAACATCATGTTCTTTTTCCACAGAGAGGTGCTTGGAAGATCATGAACTCATAGTTCAAGTTGAGTCCACAATGGGAAGTGAAAGTAAATTTTTGTTCAGGAAGAATTATGCAAAATACGAATTTTTCAAAAATCCCATGGTGAGTCTCAGTTGTTTACACCACAGAGGGGTGGACTGCAATACCATTTCTGGGCACTGTAATGTATTAAACATCTATTATTAAAAAAATAGGCAACCAACTAACAGAATTCTTTCCAAGGAAATTTTAACCAATGTTTAAATTCCTTGTACTCTCCTCCCAGCCTAAAAACCTCAAGTGTTTTCAAGTTACCAAATATACTGGTTTCAAAATGTCTGTAGTTATATTGGAGAGTGACCAAGACAGGGAAATCTTCATTGGTATAAGAAAAACAATCAGAACTGCAATTTAGTCATTATCTTCAAAGTTACTTGATTCGAAGCAAATTAATCACATAACATGCAGTATCCAAACCTTTTAATTTCTGGCAGTAATAATTAATAAAACACCAAAACCCATCTGGGTAACCCCTGAAGCACTTACTTCATACAAGGAATTTCCAATTTATCGTTACGTATATTGAACATTGTTTCACCTGTGGCTGTGCTTTCCTAGAGTGCTCTGCCTTCTTTACTGACCGTAGTAGCTTGCCCCCTCCGTGTCCTCATGTATAGCCATGCTTGAAAAGTACTGTATGCCATAGCTATACCTATTCCTGGATTTGTAAGATTCTTCAAATGGTGTAATTTTAAACTGGTTACTGTGTAACTGCTTATCTGGAGATGATTTTTCACATTTTATCTAAACAGTTATGTTGGAACAGACTGTTGGCGTGAAGCAATATCAGCTGGTGTGACCCACTGAGGTAGCTGAGGAAGGGTAATCCAGAGGTGGTTAGATAAGAACAGATTTTGGGTCAGTCAGGCATTTGTGGTGCAAGAAGAAAAAAAGATGCACGAGGTCACGTTTAAACTCACTGCTGAAGTAGCTGCAGGTGATAAATTCATTCCCTTCCTCATCGATGCAAGTGCACAGTTGCTGCATCCTTGCACGTGTGCTTGCATGTACATTTGTCATCTGCTGGTGCTTGTTTCAGAGTCCGTGCCTTGACTTACTCTGTGAAACGTTTCTGTACATGGAGTGTTCCTAGTTTTTCACTTTGGTTGATCTCACCATCTGATAACCTATGAACGTCTGAGCATTGTACAGAAGTTTTAGTATCATAGGAGCTAGCACACTGATTTCATGTGGTATGTTTTAATTAATAACAGAGCATGGGAGTAAAACCCAGAATGCTTGGCATTCAGTCCCAGGCTCCTGCAATCACAGAATAAATCATTCTTGTGGTGTAAGAATGCGAAGGCTCCCTATCCGTTGCATTAGCTGTTGCCATATAGCACTGTTTCTACTCAAGAGAGGCTGGTAAATGTTAGCTTTCATAACTCACTGTGCAACTTACCTGGCAAAAGGGTGATTCCTCTTCAGCCCTTCTCTTTTATGGCCTAAAGACTGAAATTTATATTGCCTGAAGAGTGACAAATGTTCTAAACTGGAAATGTTTGTGTTGTGATTCATCTTGTTATAATCAGTCATTGTTTTATTTCAGGCATTTCTGTATGTCTCCATGCTTCAAATAATGTTTAAAAACTTCAAGAATGATTTCATTTCATTGCTGTGTATAGTAAATTCAGTGTACCTAATTATACAGGAATTTTAAAACAGCAGATGAAAGGAGAACTGGAGGAATAAATTTGAAGTCAAGTCATTGATGTAATAGGCAAGGAGTCACTGCATACTCAACTTGCAAGACTATTCATCCTTTCCTTCCCAAGAAAGTAAAGGCTGCTAGAGATCCCCAAAAGCCCTCAGTAGAAGAGGAAGTGATGGGAAAATGCACTTACGAAATGCTGCATATCAGATATTTTAAAAACCCACAATCTGTCTGCATGGGCATCTGGTGAGCAGAAGGAAGGGAAGAATTGCACTTGAAAAGCCCTAGTATTACTTTCTGTGTCAGGGGATCTCCAAACTGATTTAACAGTGATAGTTCCAAAAAATTAGTGACTGGAAGAAAATGTCACTAGTTCTCTGTAAGAGTGTTCAAATATAATGTGACTTCTAATTGTCTTCTTTTTGTGTCTAGAATTTCTTTCCAGAACAAATGGTTGCCTGGTGCCAGCAAACGAATGGCAGTATCCCACAGTCACAACTTTTGCAGGTACTGTAAATTATCTGTATGGACAAAGAATGTTTTGGAGTTGCAGGGGAGGGGTTGAGAGGAAGGAAGGAAGGGAATTCAAAGGTCTGGAAAATAGTCGGTCAGAGAAAGACCAGTGTAGTGAGTTAGCATATGGGACTAATGTTGAAAATATCTAACAAAGATCTTACCCAGTGGCACTGAGATGTAAATTGTAAACACAAAGTATTCATAGCTATGGTCATACATATTTGTTCCATTAATACTCAACTTACTCTGTGGGTGTCTGGTTTAGCCACCTAATGTTACTCCCAAACAGTCTTGGCAGATGTATTTCTAGAAAAACAAATATACCTTTTATAAAAGGCAGAACAGAAGTACTCTTCTATACTCCACATCATAGCACAGGAGAAAGTGTAAAAATGCAAGTAGATATTAGAAGATGAGTTTGAGATGATGAGAGGTTTTGCTTTTGCTTTTTGAGTCCCATGTTTGTGCCTGGCAAGAATTAACAATAAAGACCAACTTCCCCATGGTTCAGCCAACTAGAAGCTCTTTTGTATAGAAAAATAATGCCCTAAGAAGTAAGTGCAAGTAGAAATTTGTTCACAGTATTTGCAAAGTAATCCCATTTAAAGCTCCCCAGGTTAAATTGCAGGGGTGTGTTCCTTATGCATATGTGGTGGTAGAATTGTGCAATCTGCGTGGTGGTGGCATGTGTGCTGCATTTATGCTGAAGTTCTGGTGTCACTGTACAGTTTCTTGCTTGCTCATAAAGGAACTGTGGAGGTGGCACAGTTAGTTGGCCTTCAAGGTACGGTGCTGCAGGGTGGGCTACCTCTCTGATCAGTGACTGATTCACTTAAATCTCTCAATGTTAGCACTCTAATCTAAGCCCCATAGTCTAAATCTTTTTCACTTCACTTGTTTTCTTAAACTGTGGACATTCAACTCTGGAGCCAAATTAAAACACAGTTTATTAAAAGAGTACTGTACTAAGAACAGAAGACCATGATGCCTGGAAGACAGTGCCGTGAATAACAGGCAAATTATAAAGCAGAAGCACAAATAGAGGAAGAGTATATACGTACAAATAACTGATTTTAGCTTGACTTCTGTCATTTTGCATGTTTGCAGATATGCACTGACTTTTTGTTTAAAGACAAATTTCGACTAACTTTTGAACCAGTGCACTCATTTTGTCCCATAACCATATCAAAGTCCACTAAATTCTGGTTCCACATTCACTGAGAAAATTTAAAACATTAGCATCCACTTTCAGCTGGGAAACAAGCAAACAAAAAATCAAGCCAATTTCTGGAATTATAAATGAAAGTTGTCATGTGCAATGAGGTTGTAATCAGGAACCAAAACTGGCATGGACTGGCATTGCCACAGACTGGTAGGGAGAGAGGTCTTCATACCTTGGGACCCTTTTTCCTGTACTTTAAGTGGAGAATTGAATTTGCTTGTTAATACAAGCAGCAGGACTCCACAAAAGAGCAGGATGTTCTTGAAGATGGAAAAGTTTTGATGGTAACTCAAGCGGTAGGAAAAGGGAAACCTTAAAAACTCCTGAGGTATGAGAATTTGCTTCTGGGAAGGCTCAGAAAGGTATAGTCCTGGAGAAGCATAAGTCATGGGGGTTAACAACACAAGAGGGTGGGGGAAAGAGGGTGAGTATATTCCCTCTAGTTCATTGTTTAACCATAAAAAACTATCTTCGTTAAAGTATTTATATTAAGTACTTCTTTTCTTTTAAAAAACACACAACCATTTTTCAGAATTTCAGTGGCAGTTGTAATTTATTGAAGGTAAACTTCCTGCAGCCGAGTAGTCATTAACCATGTTGCATCTGAGCCCACCTGAAACACTGAGCAGTTCTGCTGGTTTTAATTACACACATAACAGGAAAGAATATTAAATACCATCTCATGATATCATATACTGCACTAAGAGCTAGTATTTTTAGTCATGACAATAGCATTGAGACCAGTGGGATCTGTTTTTCCTAGTCTCAACTTGGCTCAGACATGCAGAAAAGCTTGCCATCTTAGTTTACTTTTGTTTTAGCTGACTGGACAAAAAGAATCTATTTTCCTTTTGGTCTTTCCCTTTCACAGCTGAGAAGTAGATTCATAGTACAAATAGCAAGAAAATCTATTGTTCTTTCCCATTCTGTTAGATGAGATGAGGAGGAGGACTGGAAAAAAAATTACGGTTTAATGCAAGTAAGAATTCTGACACATGGCACTGTTTTTGGTTTTGTTTCTTGTGGGCATTGTCCACCAAATAACACCAAAACACAACTCTGAAGAATTGCAGAGACATCTAGGCCAGCCAGGTTTATGCATTTTTCTTCATACTTGTTGAATTTATTAATTTGGCATTTAACTTACTGATCAAGCCCTCTGTCATTTAAAAATCTGGCCTGTTGTAATAAGGGAGCAATCCATCAGTTCTCCTACCATAATTAATGCTTCCTTCCTGTGATATATCACAAATTATTCTGTATGTGGTCCCTCTTCTTATGTCAAGAACTTAAATGCTTCTGAATCTTGAAGTCTGGTATAATTGCTGGCACATACTTGACTGCTCTACATTTCGTTTTCAGTTAAATACTCTGTGGTCTGTTATACCTCTTGTCTTGGGAAAACTTGAAATCCTGAAATAGGCTTTTCCCTTTCAAAAACTTTAGGATAAAGATGGAGATTTTGGCCAGTGTTTCCAAGTTAGACAATGTGCCAGAATTGCTGTGACAAGGTATTATTTTAAGAATTAATAAGCTTACTTTCTCTCCCTTCAGGCCAAGCGCAAGACAAATGGGGATACAGAGAAGCAATAGGTTTTTTGAGATTTAAATCTTGATGCAGAGAATAGGAAGGTGTCAGTTGCAGGAGGAGATGGCCAGGTAGACGCAATGGGAGGAGCAGGAATATCCATTTTGGTCGTAAATCAGATTGAACATCTAGGTCAGTTTAAGCCTAGTGTGAAACTGCACCTCAAGTCAGCAAAGTGATTTGCCATTTTCTTCTCTGTTTTGCAAATACAGTGACAATTTTATAATTCATCCATAGGATACAATGTTCATCTACATTTTCCTCTCCAACAGAACTTTTTAAACTCCAGTAGCTGCCCTGAAATTCAAGGTTTCTTGCATGTGAAAGAGCTGGGTAGGAAATCATGGAAGAAACTCTTTATGTGTTTGAGGAGATCAGGACTTTATTGTTCTACAAAAGGAACTTCAAAGGTAAGATTAAAAAAGAAGTTGCACAGTAGCATGTGAAAACATTTTCTGCTTTTACAGTGGGTATTTTTTGCTGTTTTTTAAAAATTTCCACACGATGTTCCCTTTTTTACTCCACAGAAAAAGATAAGTAAGGCATGATCAAATGACAGTCAAGCCCTGGGCTCTCAATGCATGAACACAGCCATGCAGTTTCATTGTAAAATAAAAACAAACCAGCTAGGCAACATCATTGTGGCCACTAAAGTAGTGCTAACCTTCAGATTTCTCTGGAGCAATGTAATAGGCCAGGCCATTTTTAATGTGATGGGTTTGCATAAATGTTTTGTGAGCTTCCTGTACCAAGCACCTTCTGCTGGTAAGCTGATATTTAGGGGATGTGTGCCATGTCCACTCGAGGGCTGCCTGGGAGAGGAGCACTGTTCATGCACTGCCCTCTGTTGGAGGCTGGGTTTGAGAGACTGCAGAGCTTGCACAACATCTTCCAAAATCTTTCACTTACCTGTGCTAAATCACCTTATTTCCCCAGGAGCCAAGACATTTGCAATTGTTGGCTGACCTAGAAGACAGCAATATCTTCTCGTTGATAGCAGGCAAGAAGTTGTACAATGCCCCTGCAGAATATGGATTTTGTATAAAGGTAAATCTTCTCACTGAGTTCTTCCAAAGTTCCAGACGGTGTTGGTAGCTCAGAGTCACCCCAACCCCCAGCTAAATGGGATTTGTATGTAAAACTCTGCAAGCCTTTTCTGTCACGAGGACTTGATCTTTAACATCTTTCATTTGGCAGGCATGTCCTGTGAATCTTGTCATCATTTTATGTGACACTTTTAACACTTTATCTGGTGCTCCTTTGGTTTGGGAAATTTTTGTGCAAGAGCAGCTCAGTGCTGAAGCATGGTGTGCTTGTGAGGTGGCCTTGGTTCACCTCAGAGATGAAAGCTTTTCCAAGTTCTCTAGTCAAATAGAAAAGGTTCTGTGGACAGCAAGCACCAACATTATATAGCAGCAAAGGATCAAGCTCTGATGGGGTGCAATTTTACCATTATTGTGGACCAGAGGTTTGCCTTTATTTAAAGAGGAAGACTGTCTTGGAAAAATGAAGTAAGAACAACCAGTTGCCTTTGAAGATTTTTAAAACTGTTGTGCTGAAAGATTCATTTTGAAAGTATTTCAAAGCTTTGAAAAGTGTAATTTTCTGAGAAGAAAATAAAGGTGAGAGATGGTTTTATGACAGTAGTGAAGTAGTTTACTTCCTAGCAGCTGTTCCAGAGCTAGACAACAAGGGTTTGCATCAAAGAGACTGGCTGCAGGACAGAACCTGAACTGATGGAAGCAAACTTTCAGTTACCCTCAGTTATGGAAACTTTCGTCCTTCATCTCAAAATGTGGGTTTATAAAACTTCTCAAAGATTTGAAAAAAAAAAAAAAAACCAACAAAACCCAAACCACCAAAAAACCCCCTCCAACTACCAAAACCAACAAAACTAAGTGCCCAGGTCTGGTTCTGAGTTCTCAGCATGGCCTGAGTACCTTGTTCCTATAAACTGCTAGGACTGCACGTTATTTCAAATCATAGAATCATAGAATATCCTGAGTTGGAGGGGACCTACAAGGATCAATGAGCCCAGCTTCTGAAAGTCAGGAGGCACGAACATTTTATCTTGTTGGACCCAGCTGCGAAAGTGATTTCTTTCAAAGCATGCTCAGCCTCTCCTGAGCTTTAAATTCAGTCTGGTGGGAGCTTTTTCTGGCTAATTCTTTAGACTAATACTGTACCTGCCTTTTACGCTGCAGTAAGCTTACAGTGTTGTTGGTTTTGTAATGAATGTATCTGACTTCCCTCTACTACTTTAAAGCCAAACAGAGTGAGAAATGAAACTAAGGAACTGCGGTTGTTGTGTGCTGAAGATGAGCAAAGCAGGACGTGCTGGATGACTGCCTTTCGACTCCTCAAGGTATCTAATCTCTTCTGGTTTTGCAAAGCTACACCTATAGTTAAGTGGCATCTGTTATTTTGTTCATGAGAAATTACCTATATGTTCTTAAATATCATCTGCTCCAAAACAATATGGAGAAGAGCAAAATGCCAAGCAGACCTGTCCCACCTAAGAATTTAAGCACAGGACAGAGATCTATTCCTCCCACATATGAATGAAGTATAATTTTAGTTTTGGATCCAAATTTGAGATACGTGAATGAATTAAAAAACCTGCTTAATAAGGTATTTTCAAGTTATCATAAAGCTAAAGAAAAAGTTTTCATAATGGTAAGTGGTTCCCTTAGCCAGAACAGAATGCCTTCTGCAATTTTTTTTTCCCCATTTTTCTGAAAGTTCTATTAGAAGTAACAAAAATAAGTAACCCTATGTTTGGGTGAAAGTGACTCATATCTGAGAGCAAACAATGAAATTTCTTGATAATGTGATAGGAGGCTTCACCACTTTTTGAAACAAAATCCGGATGGAGGGAACTGAGGAGAAAGCTGACTATGTCGTGCCCTTTGAACCAGAGAACTTCCCGATCTCCATAGGAAAATGTGTATAAATTCTGGTTTGGTTCTAAGTCTTTTTCTGAATGTTCTGCCTTGAAAACTACTGTGTTTTTTCTGTACCTTACTATGTCTTATGTACAGAAAAAAAATGAGTTTGTTTTTAAGACACACCAAAAGATGATTAAAGGTGTACAGTCAGTGAAAATTAAGGCTGTGCCCCAAGGCTGTGTCCATAACCCTCCTTTTTATTCACCATCTCATTTAGCTTTCCATAGTCCTATATTACCCTGTTCAGAAATTGTATAAACCATTTCAGTTAGAACATTCAGTAATCAATGCTGCTATACTTCAGCACTGTGCCTCTAGGGAAGGCACTGAGTAGGTGTTTTCCTACCATCCTAGCTACTAGTGTTGCTAAAATTTATCCTGTGCAACCAAGAGCATGACTGGAATTCAATCACCTTATTTTTTTAAGGATGAGAAAAGTACCAAGTGATACTTCCTGGTGAAATTTATTGAAAGAGCTAGTGAATTAGAAAGGTTCTTATTTTTAATCATTATGGAAACTGGGTTTGAATGTCTTGTGCAGAATTTTTTCAAGTTCTAGAGGGTAAAAAGAAGGGAATTAATGTATGTGTTCTGACCTTAACTGAAGGCTTGTGTTCTTCAAGGAAAACATGGTGGTAGCTGAGAGTGGCAGAAATTACCTGTGTATATCACTCAAGCTTGTATTTTTTAAAATAAAACTTGTTGTGCATATTTACTCTTTGATTGCCACCTGCTAATCACTATTACTCAATGCAAATGGCTTTGGGACAGCTTCTGATCAGGAAAATAATAAACTGGTGGCACTTTGCTCCAGTGTAAGTGGTATTATGAAATCACTAGTTTTTTTCCTAGCGCATAGAATAATAATGTCCTTGTGTTTCTGTCGGCAGTATGGAATGCTACTGTATCAGAATTATAGAATTCCCCAGCAGCGAAAAGCCATGCTTCCACACTTTTCCACTCCAGTAGTAAGTAATGAACTTTACCTCACTGATGTATGATGTTGGAAAAGATACATTTGCTTTTGCATTTTAAAAGTGGAAAATTTTACGCTAAGAAATGTAAATTCAGCATTGTGTAGCAAATCAACGTAAAGTTCATGTTTTGCATGAGTACAGTTTCTGTGGTTGGCTCTCCATTATCTTAGGCTTACATGATCCACATGATTGAAAAATCTTGGCTACGTCATGCTCTTTGAGATGTACGGTACAGAGACATCTGGCTGTCTCTGCAGAAGCCAGCATAGGTCTGGCAAAACTAACACGTAAATTTCCTAAAATATGTTGGGCCAAGAGCTGACTGTGAACTACCTAAAAGGGAAGATCCTATATTTGGATCCCAACTGGCCCTGAAAATGACTGGAATATTGTAATAGGGCAAGTGGGCAACTTGAGCAAACAGATTTTATTCTGAGCCTTTGAATCGTCTGCCTCCCCTACGGTCAAAAATGAAGAACCATCTATTTTTGAGTCTCTGAATCTTTCGAAAGGGGAAAAAAAAAAAGATGTATTTTCTGTGCTTTTGAAGGAGGACTTTGGACAGTCTTCTGAAACCAAAACAGTTTGAAATGAAACTCTCAAGCTGGTTTTTTCTTTCCCTGTTTTTTGAAACAAGTGAAAATTCCTTTTCAGAGAAGTGTATCTGAAAACTCACTAGTAGCAATGGATTTTTCGGGGCAAATAGGAAGAGTTATTGAAAATCCTGCTGAAGCACAGAGTGCTGCCTTGGAAGAAGGACATGCTTGGAGGGTAGCTATCTTCTCTTCTTTTCTATTTTTGCCATCAGTAAGTGTCGGTTGAGAGCCAAAACACACAGAGTGTGCTATGATGTTAGTGCAGTGCTGGTCACAGTATAGCTTAGCTCCGACCTGAAGCAATCACACTGCAAGCATGCAGATCTGAAAGTCAATATCCATCTTTAGCAAAACTGTCACATTCACAACAACCTTCTACCACTGCTTCTCTGTCCCCCTAGTGTCCAGAGGAAAGTTGAGGGGGAAAGCAGACCCACCAGAACTTTACTGCCAGTTTGCAAAACCAGTCTCTGAGGAGGAATATGTCAAATTAAATGCTTCCCCACATGGAAGAGGCTGGGGCTCTGACTAATGGCTTGCTCCCAGTAAGTTTAATTGCAGAATATACAAGAGGCAGAACCTCTTGCAATGAAAACTGATGTAACTTGTTTATAGTGTCTTGTGGACAGACAGCTGCAGTACAAGTTTTCCCACATGCTCGTCTTTTAGGGAAAAGGAGTCATTACTGAAGCATTAGCTGGTGCTTTATGTACGGGAGGGAAATACTGCTTGATTTACTGAGTGCCTGGTGTTTTGCCTGAGCAGAAACATATCAGACTTTTCTTTTTTTCTGTCTTTTTTTTCCTTTTTTTTTTTTTAAGATACTGAGCTTTCATCATTAACATCTGGCTTGTGTTTTAAGCCAACTGAAATGAGCTGCTGCTTGTAGATTAGCCCCCTTCAAAGTTGCATTTCTTTTTCTCATCCTTGCATTAAATCTGCCCAGCCCCCAGTTTCCTGTAAATTAAATCTGTATTGCATGTGCACTAATTCTCTTCTCCTGAGGCGTTAGTGTGGATTTAACGGTAATTCATTTTCTCTATAGAAACGTAGCACAAGAATGAACATCTTGGGTAGCCAAAGTCCACTCCATCCTTCCACACTGAGTACAGGTAAATTCTGATGGTTTGTAACCATAGTATCAGAGGCCTCTGTGGGTAAAGAAAAGGTACATTTCATACAGACACAGAGTGCAGCCATGTAGTACGAATGCCTTGATGTCAAATACAATCTTAATCAGTAGCTTCTGTGTCATTAACATGCTTACCCATACGGACACCATAGAAGGAACTTGTTTTCCTTTGATGGCCCACTCAAGCTTTTCTTTAGGTCTAGTCTTTTGAAACTCAGATTTTGTAAAAACAGACACTCCATAAATGTTTCCATTTAAAAGAATCCAGCAGTTAATTCGCCATTTTGGACAAGGAAAGTTGATGAGTGATCTTTTAATCTTTAAAGAGTAGAAATGAGAGTTTTCGAAACAGAATTCATTCCATAATAACTGAAAAATGTAAAATATGCAAGTCCTGAACATTTCTTTGAAATTGTAAGTTTAATAAAACAATGGGAAATTTCATATTACTATCCTAGACTTCTTGGAGGAAACACAGCTATTCTCTTTCGCTATTCTGTTAATAGAATTTTAAAATACCATTTGAAAAACAAAACAGTAAAGATAAAAATATTTGGGGGTAACTCAACTCTTGAAAGCACCATCTAAAGTGCCTTTTCTTTATTTGAGAGTTTGAGAGACTTATTTCTAACTTGTTCACCTACACATTGTGTTCTAAGAACTGTTAGTCCCAACATTTTCGAGAAGCTATGAGAAGGCAGTATTATAAGAGACTTCTTTTGTTTACCTAATTGTTTATCTGCAAATCGGAAAATACATGGCGATAATGCCTCTCTACTTGGTATATTAAGTAGATGCATTTTTTGATATTTATTCTTTTTATATAGGTTGATGGAAGATACTTTATATTCTGTAAGAGAACTATACCCACTTTTAAAATGTTTAAATAATTAGTATGTGGAATAAATGGTTGCATGTGTAACTGTTTTTAACCATCCTCTCCCTCTTTTTTCCTCTCTCCTCCAGTTATTCATAAGACACAGCACTGGTTTCATGGCAGAATCTCTAGAGAAGAATCTCACAGGATTATTAAGCAACAAGGGCTTGTAGATGGGTAGGTATTCTTGTTGCTCAGTATTTATGATCTGACAGTCTAATCTTTATAGATGAGAGCACAACTTCTGCTGTAAAGGTTTACAAGTTTCTGAGCACTTTTGAGTAACCTGATTGCTTGGATTCCAAAAAGTCAGAGTGTGTGTTTGTAGGAGTGGGTCCTAACTTTTAATTTTAAAAGTAAAATCTTAGGAATACACTTAAATGTCTTTTTTTCCAACAGAGGCAATTAAGTTTTCGTCAGTGTTACAATTTGAAAATAGTTAATTCTTGTAATCTGCATTGAGGACATATTTTTCAGGCAAAGCTGTACCTAACCATTTGCCCACAAATTTATAATCAGCCATCCATGCTCTTTTGCATCAATCAGAGCAGCTAATGGTGCTTGCTCACTATTTATTTCTGTTCTAGAGCAAAGAAATGGAAGTACCTGTTCCAGCACTCTCTAAAATGTCTGTAGTTGAGATTTAAGTATCTTCTGAGCATCTGTTTTCCTTATTTATATGGTGTTATGGTTATTGAAGGGAAGTTGCTTGACCTGCATTCAGCATTGTTTATTTGTAGGATGGGAAAGGCATGGTTGCCTTAGGTTCACTATCCTCATTGCTCTCAGGGTTAAGGTAGAAACACCCATGTTTGCTTCACAGGAGACAGTGAAATTCAAACCTTTCTTCATCTTCTGATTCAGAAGCAACACTAATCTTTCTGAAGACTAAAGTACATTAGGGAAGTAAAAATTGCATGTATATATTCATCAAGCAGTGTTTGCTTATTTTTGGGGGGTCTTGTCTAGGCTAAGGCTATTGGGTTTTAGCTTAGCAGGTCCAACAGAGAAGAAAAGCTGAGAAAGCAGAGGAGCACTGCTGACTTTTTGGGTTTCTGGTTTTCTCACACTACATATCATTATAATCTTGGACTCATTTTGACTTGTTGCCTTAGGAATCCGGTGGCCCATCCTTCTTGAGCTCTTCATAAATGTGTTTATGTGTTTGAGGCTGTGTTAAATTTGTGCCCGATCAGCTTACTCACTGTGGAAGGTGAAAATTGGTTAGTTTGGCCATAGTAAGGTCCATCAGCAGTGACAGAAGAACCATGTTACCTATGTGCTCTGAGATCTAAGGATCATGATTTTCAGGATGGAAAAGTCCTGCTTATGTTTTCCTGCTGTGTGTGTTCTTGAACAAAAGAAGGCAGAAAGTTAACGGTTTCCTGATGGTCCACGGAAGAGGCTCAACTATCTATACAACAACTGATGCTGCTATCTTTGATATGTCTTGAAGCTCTTGTTGAGGATGCATCTATCTTTGTAGTCATTGTTTGTGTGGTAGCTGGTTGCTTGCCAGAGCTTAAGTAAACAGTTGCAGCATCAGTTGCGCAGAGCTTTGCTTTGTGCTGCCAGCTTATGATACCATGCATTATCTGGAACACCTAGATAAAAAATAATTGAGAGATATCTGCATGAACCGCAGTAACCACAGGGCAGGTAAGGTCTTCCTCCCTCACATGGATCCTCATTTATAAAGGCTTTTGTCCCTTTTCCACACATCTGGTCTTCCTAGGATTATAGAGGAATGTTCAAGTACCATCCATGGTTTCTGAGGATGGCAAGACATGCCTGTCCCTGACTACTGAACTGGCCCTGGTTATGATGGTGCATTTTTGTGGTACTGACATTTCTCAATCAGTTCTGAGGAGCTGGAGTAAATTCTTTTGGGTTCTTAAGACTACAAGCAGTTCTTGCAACTGCGCCTTGGAAAAGTGTGTTCCTGGCTTAGTGGTCAGCAATTAAGAGGCCTGCCCCAGTCCTGTGCTCAGCCATCTCACAAATCCACTGATTAGTGCCATAAGCCTTGTGCCAAAGGTATATTGTTGTTTCCTGTGGCATGGAGAGGATCTGCTTCCTTAGTTCATAAATGTCAAGTGGAGGAAACATGGGGTTTCTTATCTAGCTTTTTTCCTCCTCTTCCCAGTATGGATGGTAAATAAAGTCCATTTGGGGTAGGACTTCAGTTTTGTGGGTTAACTTATAAGTGACAGCTACATAGTGTATCATGTTGGTAGCTGTATGCCTAAAGTACTATTTTTTTCTGTAATGCTGCGGCAAAATACTGTGAGTGTTCTAGAGGAAAAATCAGTGTGTGTTTTCCCCATCTTGATAATGTGGAAGCTACATAACTGGGAAATAACTTTAGGAAAGTATTGAGCTGTTTCTGTGCAACTGCAGCCATTTAACCTACACATAATTTTGCTGACACTGGATTTTTGTGAACTGATGCAAGATATCGTAGAATGGGAACAGATTCCCATATATTACTTTCCCATCTACAGAAATTCAGATTTTCTCGAGAATTAAATGATAACATTTTCTTCATGAGAGTACGTGTCATTAATAGAAAGCTGAGTTAGAGGGAACCTTAAAAAAAGCCTCATAGGTACGTTCTTAGGGGAAGAACTGCCATCATGTATCTTGCACCTCTTGTTTCCTCATCTGTTAATGTTTCACAGCCATGGTAAAATAATTGAAAGCAAATTGCTAGTTATGGAATCACCTCTTAAAGCAACTAAAGAAGAGTTTGGCAGTGGCACAAAATTACTTACTAGTTCTGATTACTTAACAACAAATAGATGGGGGTATTCAATTTGTTCTTAAAAATGTTCTCTCCTAGGTTATTTCTTCTCCGGGACAGCCAAAGCAATCCAAAGGCATTTGTACTTACGTTATGCCATCATCAAAAAATAAAGCATTTTCAAATCTTGCCGGTAAGTAGATTATTTTTGATACTGATAACAAAACCCGAAATTTTAAACCATGAAGCTTTTTCCAACATCTGAGGAGACCTCATATTAATTACTGATGTAACTAACAAGGATGTTTCCATTAGCAAGTATATAAGCAGATAATCTTTAGAATTGTCAAATGTCTGATTAAAATTATTGGTTAACATTGCTGGAAAAAAAGTGTAAGTCACTACATTACACAAGTTGTGTAATGCACAGAACTTGTTCTCTGTGACTGGCAGCAACAACAGCAGCTGTTGTCTCCCTTGTCACTTAAACAAACATAGAATAACTTTGGGAAACTTTAAAAAGTTTTATTCTGGAGGTTATCCAATAATGCTGAGCTTCAAATAACGTTACACTGAGATGCTGGAAAAAAAATTTGATTTTTATCTTGATCAAAAAAAAGCATGAAAAATTTAAAATTATTTAGACCTTTTTATTGTTCCAAACCCTCTTCCCTTGTTTAGTTAGCCTGCCAATTTCACAAACAGCTAACCAATCCTTTTGGGGTATTTTTGTTTTATCTAATGAATGTCTAACAGTGCTGTCTGTACAACTTTCAATTACTCTGCCCACAAGCTTCCACTTTCATAAGCAAATTGTTACAAATTGGGTTAAAGTATGTTTTTTCTAGTGCTGTGCATGGTTTCACAAAGAACTGCAGGCACTGGGTTGTTTGGGCAACCAAGTGCAAACCATCATTTATTTATGTCACACACTAGTGGTATGCTCTAAGTTTTTCCGTGCTTGTATCTCTTTATGCGCAGCCTAACTTGAAAAGGATGTTTTGTTTTCCTAGTGTGAAGATGATGGACAGATATTTTTCAGTCTGGATGATGGGAACACCAAATTCAGTGATCTAATCCAGCTTGTTGAATTCTATCAACTAAACAAAGGAGTCTTGCCCTGCAAACTCAAACACCACTGCATCCGAGTGGCCTTATGACCTCAAATCTGACTCTCACTGAAGACTGGATTTGATAGAAGAGTAATTGTAAGAGAACGTTGACACTGGGGAATTGGCAGATTTGTAAGTTGGTTAAAAAAGATAAATATTATGCACCTTGGGACTCTGAAAGGGATGGATTCGACAGGTGCCAACAGACCAAGATTGCTGGTTTGTCTAACACCTAAGAGTGATTGCTGCTGAGTGTCCCAGCATCCCAAAAATGGGGGGAGGGTCTGTAAAACAATGAGTAAATTTAAAACAAAACTGGAAACTATCTTGGCTGGGCCACTTAACAGGAACAAGTGTGAAGAGATATCTTTGAAAAGAACTCTTGCCCTGGAATAATCTTGACAATTAAGACTAGTGTGTTTACTTTTTGTATTGATCACTTTTTTTGCACTCCTACTTTGTTTCGGATATTGTATGCAGCCTATATTAGGAGCTGATGTGGCTTTTAAAATTCATGCAGGAGTTGGGTATTAATCTGCACCCTAAAATGTATGGAATGCTTCAGCCTAAAAGGATCTAGAAGAAAATCAAGAAGTGTGTGTGTGTGTGTGTGCACGCGTGTCTCAGTACTTCTCTGGAGACCTGAGGTTCAATGATCTGCAGATGTCTTTGAAGAAGCAATGAGGATACAATTCTAAAAGAACATACCACCAATATACGTACTCTTAAAACTGTTGACTTGTAGCATTATGGCTGTAGTATGTTGATGGCATATTAGTGGCATCCAGTCATGCAGAGACTGTATTAGATTCTATGCACAAATTTTTATTATTGGAGTGGTGGTTTGTTTTTTACAGCCTTTTGACTGTTTTCCTGAGGAAACTTACTGTTACTAAATAGAGTAGGACTGAATGACTACACTTGTATTTGAAACCACCATTTTTTGTGAGAAGATTCTTCTGCAGGTAGTCTTAGTATGACAAAATAAAAAAAAAAATTAAATAAACAGTGTTTTTAGCTTTATAGCTCCTTGAATTTTCAGATGGTTTCAAAGAGCTCTTTCCATATAGTAAAGCTACACAAAGCTCTCCTGGGGATAGGGCATAAGAAGAACTGTACCCCTTCTGCTTTTTGTAGGGCCATGAAAGTTTACATGGTGAGAAGGAACATGCTGGGAATAGAAACAGATTTGATTGTGAAATAGCTGCTGGCAATATCATCCATCGAGGTAACTGGTGATCCCTGTGTCATGTGTGCTACTGCACGCCAGTACCTGTGGCAGACAAGCATGTATCTTGCTCTGGTGCTGGTTTGTCATCAGAACTACTTTATTGTTAATGTTTAAATGAATTATTTAATGTTTACACAATAACTCTTTCTGATGATAAATCAGTATTAAAGTTAGACAAGTCCCACCTTGATCCTGCAATTGCAACCAACCATTCCTTCAGCAACTGTTTGAACTGAAGTAACTTCCCAGTGCTTGGTGCCATTAGCCACAGTGAGAAGTATTCCACCCTGGGAACTTGCAGAGTGTAGTGCAGAACGGAGCATTCGTAAAATGGTAAATTATTTACACAGGTTAGTTAATCCTTAATATTTGCCACTGGGTTTGAAATCCTAGCCATCTGAAAGGGTAAAGAAGGTAAACCAATCCTACACTTTTAGGTCTTCATGTAGTGTTAAGAATAGCTTAAGACAAACCATAACCTGCCTGAGTCATCCATATCAGCTTAAACTATGTCAATGGTATAGAAACACTGTATTTTAGTTTACAGAACACATTTAGTATTTTTTTTCCATTTAATGTCTAGATACTAAAAATGAAGAATTGATTCTGTTTTTTGGTAGAAGCCTTTTTTGTTTTGTTTTGTTTTGCTTTTTTTAATTGTACATAGTGAAATGAGTGTTCCTGCTTTCTAGACAATGTATTTTAAAACCTTGAAATTAAGCTAACTTAAGTCTGACTTCACTTTGCATGCTTCTATTTGGCCCCTATTAGGAGAAAAAAGATACTGGTATTGACTACATTACCAGTTTAATAAGACCATTTATGCTGTAGTTTTAAGTTTTTCTGTTTACATAGCTTAGTGACAACCATGCGTTTTTCCCAGTAGGCGGATAGTATTTGCAGTGTTTCATATTTATAAAAAAAAAACCTTGCATCTTATTTAAATTGAGAATAAAAGTTTGACTATGAACCATGATTTTTGTATGTAGATGGTTGACTTAGTATTTTGTACTCTTCCCAGCTAAAGTGAGCTGTTTTGAGAAAGTGACCACCTTCAAAGTGGCAACAATCTTACTTAAGCAGATCACTGCTTTGTCTTCTTTCTGCTGGAAAACAGTCAATACCACCTTAGTTTTCCAACAGATTCAGCTGGCTGCCAGCTCAGAATACCAAGGACTGAAGGACATTTGACTCTTATTTTTGTATTTAAATGACATGAATGTAAAGGGGATGCTCAGGGTTGTTTTGGAGCCTGTTGAATTTTTATCTTTTTGCCTGTGATTTTATTTTCTAAATAAATACTTCATGTAGCAATCTTGAATATGTTGAGAAGGAAAATGCCAAACCATTTTGGTAATGAGGTTACTAGTTAAGTTATGTTACGATAGGTGTTAAAGTACAAAAAACTTTTTATTTGTTAATTAATCTTGAAGAAACACGTGCCTCAGTTTAGATGTTTTGTCTTATCTTTTCTGCACTAAATACCTGACAGTTTGACCAATCAATGCACCTTTCCAGTGGCAAGACTTGCTTATCGTAAATTATATTGTCACAATGCAAGATTTAGTGACTGTAAAATGGAATAAAGTTTAAAGTTTCAGGGAATGCAAAAGGTATTAACTTAAGAGACAAAACCTTTATTCAATATGCTTTGCTTCATACTGTAAATAGCTTTTTGGCTTGTGAACCTAATTGTAATCTTTCAGGTATTTTTGTACAAATAAGGGACTGATATTCTGTTTCTTGTAATTAGAAATAAACGTTAATACAATGCTATTCATTTTATATTGGAATGAACGTCGTCTTTTTGGATATATCAGTACACTGTGTATCTCTTAACTTAATTCAGGTTAATTGGGTGCGTCATGTTAAACAGCTTTTAAGAAGCGTGAAGAGGAAAACACAATCCCCAAGATACCTTTATTCTGGATGTTCTGTCTTAAGATTCCTATTAGGATAGACTGTATTTTATTTAGAAAATAACTTGTTCACCCCTTTTGTTTGAGGAAAATTACTGCGGATATTCTGCTATGAAATTTACAGTATTCATTTGGGAGGGCTACTAGAATCATATCAGACCAACATACCATGACCATCTTTCGGGTCATAAAGTTATCTCATTGAAAATGCACGCTCTGCATAAAACACTTCATTGGCCTGATAGATGTTGGATCAGAAAACTTTTCAATAGTACTTCCAGAAAGCAATTATTTACCCCTGTAATCCGTGTATTCGAGTGGTCTATCAGAATTTGGGTGGAAAGCACCATCTGCACAAAATACATCTTTACTTTAAAAGTCCAGGGGGCTGGAGGGGTGGGGTGGAGGGATTGTTGGTTCTTCTGGCAGATAGAAAAACAGAAGGTTGGGAATATTTCGCTTTAATTTTTTTGGACACAATCTTTTCCTGTTTCTGCCTTGCTTATCCACAGAAGCCATCAAATGCATTCCACTTCAAAACTCTGTTACACTCTGGCTTCCGCATGCTACGACTCCGTGTGACGTCTCCATATTGCACTACAGCATGAGTTAATTAATATGTTAGCATGATCAAATTCATTTGATCCGCACATAGAGGCAGAGTACTTGCTCTGGATTTTGATGTTCCTCAAGTTTTTTTCTGTCTGGACATGCATATTAAAGTGCTTAGAATTCACTATCCTGCATGCAGTAACTTTTTTTCACTAAGTTAACAAAGGGCATTGCTTGCTTACAAAAGGTTTGAGGATGCGTATTTCCTGCTTGGCTAGAGGAGGCCATGCTAACATTGAAACTGACTCCCTCTATAATCATTAAAATTCAAGAACAATAATTCTACACAAACCTGTAAAAAAAAAAAAGCAAAACCAAACAAAACCCCAAAAATAAAAATCAACACCAAACCCCCACCTTACTTTATTGTATCTATTGCATTTGGAACAGACAAGATAGCATTTTTAAAAAGCAACATGGTAAGAAGGGTAGTGCTGTCTGCATGTTTGTCCAAACTGCCCACTTCTGTGGCGGATGCAAAATACCTGTGAAACCTGGCCCTTGGCATTAGCAGTGGGTACTTGGGCTATCAGAACATCACCAGTACAGAATTAGTCTGGGCCAGAAGTGGGCCTGTGGTACAGATTTTAATTACTTGCCTGATAGGTTTGTGCTTCTTTTACATTAGTTGCAGAACAACAGACATGATCAGACATCTGATCTCACATAAAGCATTCTGGCATGAGATTCACCGGGCGAAACAGTTTAAATGCATTTGGACCTATAAGTAAATTCCTATCAGACTCATGTTTTACAGCATGTGGCTGCTGGACTTTCATCCTGATACAAAGAACACTTAAATTAGGATTACTTCAACACTAAATTGTTGCTTCAGCCAGTACCTGCAAAACCAGATGAGAAAAACATCACCAGATGAGCGATTTCCCTTCAAGTTGAACTTTAGATGACTTTTGGTCTTTGTTATTGCTAATTTAGTAATGCTTTACTCTGGTTTGTCAATGTCCAGTCTGTAGATTGCTTTGTGTCTTGGACATTGTTTGTCTGACATCTTGGAAACTTCAGTAACGATGTCAGCAGATGGACAAAAGATCTTCCTCTGAAATATCCATGTTGCCTTGATTTGGGTTGCTTCTGCATCCTAAATCTTACGTCTTCCTTCCTTAACTTGAAGCACAATTTAATTAGTATTTGAAAACCCAACATAACCACAACTATGTCCAAGGGCTATAAGATTTTCATTAGATATTATGATTAGTCATATCTGGGACTTGAAAATGAATTAGTTTGTGTAACACTCACATTGCAAACCCTTAGCCCAAAGACAATTCTGCTCTAATTGCTTGTCATTTTGCGCAGATACCAGCACACGTTTTAGCAAGAAACATAGGTTCACACAAGACACTAAGCTGTGATTACCAGGATCTTACAACACTTGTTAGCTGCCCAGGTTTGTATGCTTTGCTATAATCAGTGTTTTCCAGCCCTTGGCTGCAAGACTGTGGTGCCACAACTGGGGAATAGGAAGGTGAAATTATGAACAGCTGCTGGCCCTGAGCCAAAATACAGCCTGGGTTCATGGGCCCTGAAGCTCAGCTCAGCTGTGCTCAGAGGTACAGCTCCTTAGAGGTAGGAAGAGAGACAGGGAGGGAAGTGGAAGGGAGGAAAAAATTACTCTTGGGTAGTATTGTCCAAGGGATGGTTTGGGTGTGAGTAGGAACACAGTGAAGACAGTGCTGTGATGCCCTGAGTGCTGCTCACCCACCCCAAGAGTCAGTTTCCTCTCCTCTCCAACTTGTGAAGACACTTCTACATAAAGACTTCCATTTTATTTGCCTTTTGAAACACATTCTCCAGAGGTGTGAGGACTGGCATCTTGTGTTACCAAGGAGAGAAACAGCAGTGGAATTGGTGTTCTCTACAACCTGCCCATTTCCAAAACAGCCTGTACCACTGCCATTAGAAAAAAAAGGAAGGAGAAAGTATGGTAGTATGGTTCTGCCAAGAACAATGATGGTTAAAGCAACTACCTAAGCACAGCCCTGTAAGTGTACAGTATCATTGCTCCACAAAGAATCCTAGATGCATCCTAGTTTTAAAAAATTTAATTATTTAGACCTTTTCGTTATTTGATTTCCTCAATAATACTTCTCTTTGCTGCTGAATTTATGCATGGTAGTAATGTGCTCTGTGTGACTCTTACCAACTCCTAGTTTTCAGGTTGCTCTCAGAATCAAAAACAACTACAGAAATGAGGCAAGCTGTGAGGATTATTCCTGAGAAATAACTCCACAATACTTCTAGTCATGAAAGAATGTAAATTGATAATTATAGAATTGGTGGATAGAAGACTTATTTTGGGTTTTTTTCACTAGACAGTAAGGTTTGTGAGAACAGCTGGCTAAACAAGGCTGAAAGTCATTGAAGGCTCACAAAGTTTGCCTCAAAATACGTAAAATCAATTGCCGGAACAAGCATTTGACTGCTCTAGAAAACAGAGTGCTTCAGAGAAGAGCATGTACCTAGGAAGGAATTGCATCCTCTCTCCTCAAAAGTATAAGAGAGCAGGAACTCCTATGACAGGAGAAAAGGAGACCTAGGATGCAATAGAAATGGAAGAGCAAACATGAGGGTCAATCAGACATACAATAAAACAGTTCAGTGAGGCACGATAATAGATTTATAGATAAACATAGGCAGCTAAGCAGAATACAAAACACTTAATTATGAGATTTTTCAATACATAAGTCACCTGAAGTATGCAGAGGACCAGTTCAGGAAAACCAGAAATATTTTTTCATAAACTGCTCACATAATCTCTTGCGTTGTCCACCACAAAATGTAGCACGTGGCAAAAGTTCACAAGGGTTCACAAAGGGCTTCTATCACACCACGACAGAGAAAACTCAGCTGATGGATGGTAACTACAAAAATACCATTTTTTTCTCTGAGAGTCCACTGGTCACATGTCACCAAGTGCCAGGAGCAGTCTTCAGGGGAAAAATCATTACTTGACAGCACATCTTCCCTACATGTACACCTTCCCTACATGTCCACTAGTAAGACAAGGGCTAGAGATACTTTTTATCTGATCCAGTAATGTGCCCACATGAGCGCTGGCTCATACAGAAGCAACTGACGGCAGCACTTAAGAGCTGAGGAACGACCAAGAAAACCTGCTCTACAGTCAACTGGAGGCTCCCTTTGACTGAATGAACGCTGCCCTTAGTGAAACAGCCATGTAAGTATTGAATTTGCTTCCTACCATCCCACCCCAGAAAGTGATGCCTCCAGGGTCTGCAACAGCTGTCCTGTCCTCGTGTGCCTTCCCCTGCTCCAACCTGCCACTGGGAGGGTTTGCTGCGGGTGTGGGGGCTGCCACAGCAGAGCAGAGTCCATCAGGGCTCTGAAGTTGTTCAAGAGTAGTGTTTGGCTTCATTCAGCCTCAAAACTGGGTCCTAAATGACAGGGACTAGCCGAGCTTTTGAGGTGTCCTCTAAATGAGCTCTAAACAAAGAAGAGGTGCTAGTCTCTCTCAAGTCAGAAATGGGTATCCTAAAAGTTGCGGATAAATGGGTATCTCTGGGCATTTTTGTCCAGCGGTGCACAGGGACGTGTTGTGAAGGGTTCTCCTGGGTGAAACGCAGCTCTTCCTTACACTGTTGGCATCTGAGGAACAGAAAGGGGTATGCACCTGCTGAAGGCAGGTGATTTTTCTCACTGAAAGTTACGGTGCAGCCGGAGGGAGAGTGCTGTGCTGGAAGGGCAGGCCAAGTGTGGGGGGGTACATGGGGAACTGTCGAGGCTCTCCCCAGCTACCCACTGCTGCTCAGGCAGGGAGAGAATGAGAAGAGCAAATCACAGAATTTTTAGGGTTGGAAGGGATCTCTGGAGATCATCCAGTCTAAGCCCCCTGCCATGGCAAAATCACCTAGATCAGGTTACACAGCATCGTGCCCAGCTGGGTTTTGAATGTCTCCAGACAGGGAGACTCCATGACCTCTCTTTCCACCCTCAATGTGAAGAGGTTCCTCTTCATGTTGAGGTGGAACTTGTGTTTTAGTTTATGGCCATTGCTCCTCATCCTGTCTCTGGGCACCACTGAAAAGTATGGCACCATCCTCTTGACACCTGCCTTTGAGACATTTATATTCATTGATGAGATCAGATGCTGGCGCCCAGCCTGGTTCCATCCCGCCCTGGAGGATCCTGCTGCCGGATGATCTCCCAGCAGCAGGCGTCAGAATGCGGCTGGGCTCTGTCCTGCCCCAGTGAGGGGCTCCCCGGGGCTGGCCCCAGGCAGCTGCTGCCCTGCGAGGGGCCGGGAGGGACGGGGGACCGCCTCTAACAAACAGGAGCTGGTGACAATGGAACCCCATTTTGCTGATTTCCAGTCTCCGATTCTGACAAGTCTAAATCCTGGAGTAAGTCGCATCAGCGCGGGCCAGCTGACATAAAGGCCGGGCTGCGCCCGCTCCCACAGCCGGAACAGGCCGGGTTGGCGAGGCCGGAGGGCCGCGGGCACGGCCGGCTCCCGTAGCCTGCCCCGGGCCGGCAGAGGGCGCGGCGCACGGGCCTGCCCTACACACGCAGGGGCGCGGTGTTCCCTTGGTTGGGGTTCCTTTGTTTTATGGCGGCACCCTGGGCCTCGTCTCCCGTGAAACTGCTGTAAAGCAGCTCTAAGCGCAGACGGGGTGCCCCCGGCGAGGCCACTGGTGCAAATGGCAGCGCTGGCACACAGCTGGCAGCGGCGCCCGCCCCGTCCCGGCCAAAGGGGAGCATGTCCCGGTTTGTGGACTTGAGGGTTTTCTCCCCCACCGGCAGTGCCCCCGAGGCACCGGCAGGCGGGAGCAGCCGGGCAGCCGCTGCCCCGGCAGCTCTGGGGTTTCCCAAATTGTCCCACTCGCTTCCTCGTGAGACCCGCCAGACATCGCCGTGGCGTGGACATCCTCGTCGGCTTAACCCCGGCAGAGGCAGGATCTGCCGGGGCTGCTGGCTCCTTCCATCCCACGTCTCGTTGGATTTTTCACTTAAGGCTCTGTGAATAAGTGAGAAATCGCACGTCCCTCCCGTCCCAATTGCTGCGAATTGCGGCTGAATGAGCCCGCAGGCTTTCTGGTTTCCCCGTGTTGAGAAAGAGCGGCTGATAAAGCTGACATAGGGCCACGCCTGGTTAATGGTTAACGAAGGAGTGCAGGGCGAGCACAGTACCAGTGAAGACCCGATAGTTGCTGGAAAAGCCTTAGAAATTTCTTGAGATTAAAATTTCGTAGCCACTTCCGGTGACCTCTTCTTCACAGGGCGATTGTGAACTACAGGGTATTGTAGGGAACTAAAGAAAATACCTGTTTCCAAGATACCTGGAAAAGGAGTGACGTTCCCAAAAAGGTAAGGATAAATTCGATAATGTCTGAAAGTGAAGTTACCTCTGCACTTTCACCAAATATTCTGATCCAACAGATCCACATAATTTGTTAGGTATTAAACTAGTAAGTGTTTAGAAATGCAGCATAATATGCTAAGTGCAAATATTTTAATTGACATGTGCTTAAGCCAGCTTTGGTGAAATAGTCAAGAGTTCATGGAGTATTTTGAAATCCAGACTTTGCAATTCACTACATTTGTAAGAGAATCTCTTCTTAACAGCTTCTAAAAATTGACTTGAGGGCACTGCTGCTAAAGGGAAGCAGTCTGGAGGGATCGCAGTACATCTAAAGGATGGTGTACTGTGCAGCCTTGGAGCTGGATCCCAGCTGACAAGGTAATTTTATTAATCTTTTCACATTTTGTCAGAAAAAAAGTTCTTATTTGTTTGAAAATTTTGTGCTCCTAGTCCGTGAGCTTGATTTCATTGTAAAAGTGTCACATGAGGTGTATCCTCTTGTTGAGATCCTGTTTATGGCACAGGGGCTCGAGTGATCCTCGTATGTTGACACTGCAATTTTATGTGGGGCTAAATGTGAAACAGCAAAAATTATTACAGTGCTGCTGGGATTGAAAGAGCAAGAAGATGCTGAAATTGGAAAAGGAAAGGTGGAATAAAATGATAATCACCATTTACATTACAGAAATTTACTGCTTATGTCAATGGTAAATAAAAGGGGAAAAAAAGATACTCTAATGAAAGTTCAGTGAAAAACAGGTTTGCGGTATAACTGTGATACATGCTGAAAGGTTTCCTTGGGTGAGTGACACCTCAAGGAAGAGCATCCTGGAATTCTGATGTTTAAAATGTGCATCCCCCACCAGGAACACAAAGTGAGGAAACTGGGATTTCTTGCTAAAATTGCTAAAAGTTGTTTAAAGTTGTAAGAGAGTTTCTTTGAATGGTCACTTGATACACATCCATGGGAAATTTCTGTGTTGCTTTAGTGTATGTTTCTTACTCTGTTCCTTCCATTATACTCTGTCCGGTTCTGGGCCCCTCAATTTAGGAAGGATGTTGAGATGCTCGAACATGTCCAGAGGAGGGCAACAAGGCTGGTGAAGGGCTTGGAACACAAGCCCTGTGAAGAACTGAGGGAGCTGGGGTTGTTTAGCCTGGAAAAAAAGAGGCTCAGAGGAGACCTTACTGCTCTCTACAACTGCCTGAAAGGTGCTTGTAGCCAGGTGGGGTGATGCCTTAGGTTTTAACTTTTATATTTTTCAAATCCTTTACTGCCTAATGTATAACTCTGAAGTTTCTTTTGGCCTGTTAGCTGCTGTTCTCTCATGCTGGTTAGACATAACAAACCTCTCTAGATTTCCGCATCAAGGACACCAGGCCCCAGAATGTGTAAACTAAAAGCCTCTGAAGGGGGGCAAACTTGGGGTAATTACACCGTGAACTGAGGTTATAATTGGAGAATTAACCCTGATATGCAAATGAACAAAACTTATAAAAGTGTAAAGAACCCGTGACCCAGCGTCCATCTTGGGTGTAGCCTTTTGACTGCCCAGGGTGTACCTTTGAACGCCCTTCAAGTAAATACCTACCTTTATTCCCTTGTTTTGTCTAGTCTCTGTGCTTTAGGTGGCCACTTCAGGCATCAGGGGGTCGGTCTCTTCTCCCAGGCAGCCACTGACAGAACAAGAGGACACAGTCTTAAGCTGCACCAGGGGAAGTTTAGGTTAGACATCAGGAAAAAATTCTTCACTGAAAGAGTGATTGGGCACCGGAATCGTCTGCCCGGGGAAGTGGTGGAGTCACTGTCCCTGGAGGTGTTTAAAAAAAGACTGGATGTGGCACTCAGTGCCATGGTTTAGTTGATGAGAGATGTTAGGTCATGGGTTGGACTTGATGATCTCAAACGTCTTTTCCAACCTAGTTCATTCTGTGATTCTGTGAAGAACTGTTCACCTCATTCTTCTGAGGCACAAAAAATGGTATATTTTTTCAATCACAGATAATATATTGTGTAATCAGAAAAATATGTGGCCAACACTATTTTGTCATTGGTAAGTGAAAAAAAAAAAAATAGTCCAACCTATGCAACAAACTCAATTTACTTCCAGCATTTCTAATCACAATCCTGTTATTCATCTCAACCAAGTCTGTTGTCTCTGCATGTCCATAATCCTCCAGTGTTCCTCTGATGAGGGTCTTCCCATTTAGCAAATGTTTGTGCTGATTACATTTTTTTCTCCTAGCAATGGTATCTTTCCTGTAGAAAATGTCTGGAATGAAACAACTATTTTCTTGTACATTTTTCACCTTCTTTCTTGATCCTGTGTGGATTGTATCTCTGTCTATTTAAAACTAAATGGATAAACAGGAGAAGAAATATTATGATAAATAGTCATTACTTGGAAAGTAAATTGGGATTTTAGTGTTAGGCTTTGTCAGAGCGCTGGCAAGAGCACTGTATGCTTAAAAGGTTGCTCTTACAGTTTACGATTAAATAATACTATGTCATTCCCCCTTCTCCCCCCACTCCCTGCTTGTTTTTGAAAGGAACATTTGGTTTGAAAATTCAGGGAAAGTTTGCTAGGCTTTGTGAAGGTGTAAATAGAAATTAGTTTCATCTTTCCTGGTTGTATGTTTTCAGAGGAATTGGATGGTTTACATGGAGTCAAATGTAGTTTAATGTTATTCTTGTAATATGTCAGACATATTACTTTATTCCTGAATTTAGTTTTTACAGCTTCAAAGGCAGACAGAGAGATACTGTGCCTAAGAAGGTGATGACTGATGTGAGGCGTGATGACAACACATGATTTTTTTTCATTGCTTCTCCCTCAGTGAGGTGCCGTGCTGTGGGTCTCAGTGTAGGAACACGGGACGACTTGAAGGCGAAGATGTGACTCCAGTACTGTGTTACCTACCAAACAGCCCCTCTGGAGGATGTATTTCCCCATCTGTTAGGTGCAGCCTATCTTTGCAAGACTGAATATCAAGCAGAGAGGTTAGGAAGATTTTGAAGTGTTTTGAACAAAGATAAGGTGGAAAGGTTTCAGTCACTGAAAGGAGTATAAGGAGAGAGGACATGGGACTCTTCCAGTCTTAACACTGGAGGGAATTGAAGCCATAGTAGCAGCAACTGTGCATTCTGGTAGAAGCTGGAATATGTATAACCCTAAGTCAGGGTTATTATTAGCATTTCAGAGTTTCAAGCCAGTCATGCCAAACTTGGGTTTGTGACATTCCTTATGCTTCAGAATTTTTTTTTTTTTTATATACCAAGTACCATCTACTGTCTGATTGCTAGGGCAACGTCAAGCTCTGGTGTCAGCAATACTGCCGTATAATTTGGAGTTCACTTTAAAAAAAGGGAATAATCTCTTCCTGCTCAGTAGACAGGATATAAGTAACAGACTAAAATCGGTGGAAAAAGAGGTCCTAGAAAAAAAATGCACTGGAGTGTATTGTTTAGGAAGGCTATAAATTCAGCATCAGACTAAGGCTTTTGCTAAGTCGGTTATAACACCTCCTTATGTTTTGGCCTCACTTGCACTCAGTTATGCTGTTGACAAACTGTTTCATTTAAATGAATAAACCTCACGGTTTTTAGATTTTCTTTTCTCTGACAGTGCAGGTACAGTTAACATGGCATAACAAGAGGGAAGCATCATTACTGTGACTACTTAGTCATGCAAAAAAGCGTGATGGGAAATTACAGATATACTACATATGGTGCTTTCTGCTTTTAAAAACCATCTGAGTTCAGAAAGTAGAAAGGATCCAGCTAATCGTAGAACCAGCTCTATGAATTTCAAGGCAAATATACATTTCCAGACACATGGGACAAGCTGAAGACTGCTGAAATGCCAGCATGCTGGGAGAATGGCTGGCAGACACCTTTTCATCTCGGACAATACCCTAAAGGAAATGGCCTTTCACTGTGGCAGATATTGTCCCTTTCTGTGCTGCTTCTTCAAGGGGAGGGAGAGAGAATGAATGCAAGGATTTCAGAGGAGGTGTCTTTTCTTTAATGGCATCCTTTGGGTGCATTATCTTGCAGAGACCTTTTTCTTTGTCTCTCACTCTGATTAGCACATGTCTTTGTGTAGTTTTAAAATGCTTGGACAGTTTTCCCTGAAGAAATGCATGTGCCTTCCAGCAGTTTTAAATTGCTCTTGATATGTTTGATATCCTTATACATCTGCAAACCCATCAGAATCTTGCTGAGGTCTTGACTGTAGTTCTTCCTGTGGTAATTATATTTCTGCAGTTTTAACCACACATGATGTTAAAGTGTTTCCTTCTGTCTGTTTTTAATGTGCTGTCTTTAATTTCCCAGCATAGTCCCTCTTGGGCTTTTACAATTTGAAAAACAGAAAGAAGTTCTTTGTCTTCTCCCTGTCTTCTCCCTGTACTCTTTTGTTCACTTATCCTTTCCTTGGTTTCCCTCATGTTGTTCTGTTTTCAAAGCTAACCAGGCCCACTCATTTGAATCTTCCCTAGAGGACAGCACAAGTGCCTTTGAAGAGGAATCTTCTCTTATACTCCAGGAGGGCACTGAAGTCTTTTTGAAAGTGAAAATCTGAGAGAATATTGAATATTCCAGAAATGTTCCAACAATTGATCAAAAGTCACTAGAATATTTTTCCTGTAATTCTCCAACTTGTTCTTAGTGGATCCAAACTTCTTGCTATTCTTTATCATGCTGCTTATTAAACAGAGGTTTTCATCCAACCAAGTGCCACCAAGACTGGTTAGACTAAGTTTGACCCTTAAGACTTCTTAACCCTCTCTGTATCCTCTGTTGCTTCAGATTATTTGTACTGAGCTTCTGGCTACTCTGTACTGACTATTCAAGATGTGACATTCCTAGCTCTCCTCCCCAGTTCCTATGGCTGCATTTTTAATAGGAAAAAAGAACAGGGGGAGGGGGATGATGGGATGGTGGAATAGACACAAAAGCTTGCAGTGAAAGGGTATCTCACAAATATAAAAGCCCCCAGGTATTGCAGCTTTCATGTATTTTAGGCTGCTGAAGTAGAGGACCCTGAGACCTCCTTTGCAGGAACTCTGGTTAAGATGGGACACAGAAAGAATGGACCAGGAGGAATACTCACTGTAATGATGGGTAATGACAAGTCTGAGATGGGAGATGATGAGTAAGCTTGTACTCTAATAAAAGATAAATTAATACCTAAGAGAATTTGTGGGAGAGAAAGAGGAATATTGTGTGTATCTCTCTTATGAGGACAGGCTGAGGGAGCTGGGTCTGTTCAGTCTTGAAAAGAGACAACTGAGAGGGGATCTCATTAATGTGTATAAATATCTGAAAGGAGGGTGTCAAGAGGGTGGATCCAGGTTCTTCTCAGTGGCACCCAGCAATAGGACAAGAGGCACCAGGCAGAAACTGAAGCACAGGAAGTTCCACCTGAATATGAGGTAGAACTTCTTTCCTGTGCAGGTGACCAAGCACTGGAACAGATTGCCCAGAGAAGTTGTGGAGTCACCCTCACTGGAGATATTCACCAACCATCTGGACTCAAACCTATGCCGTGTGTTCTGGGATGACCCTGCTTGAGCAGGGAGGTTGGACCAGATGATCACTGTGGTCCCTTCAGCCTGACCCATTCTGTGATTCTGTGGTCTGTTGCCCATGGTTATTGACACATACTGAAGATGTTCCATAAGATGATAATATTCACTGCCCAAGTATAAAAGACCAGCTAATTTTATGGATTTTGCATTGCAAGTGGAAACACCCAGGGAACAAAAGAATTGATTTTTGGAAAGACATAAATTATGGCTAGAGAATATCTTTTTGAAACATCTCTCATGAAAAGTAGAAACTAGGAAGGTGTTACAGACGTCTTCATATTAAACAGTAGAAGTTTAATAATTAAAAGCAACTTAGCAATTACCTTAATCTTTGAGAAAAATCCCTTCATATAATTAGGTTTCCAAAATAATTTGTAAATAAAATTTAATATCACAATGTAAAATCAGAGGAAATACTTGATTGTGAGAGCTTGAAAACCTCTGCATGAGTGCTTAACACTATTATTATTAAAGACCAATGATAAACTGGTGTACGAAGTCAAACTTCGTAACAAATGTAGATACAGAACTATAATTGCCGAGAGAGAAGTCATGATACCAAATACATTTTTTGGTATTCATTCACCCTAATTAACCATTTCAACTAATTAATTCAAACCTATTAAGCAATAGAAAGCATTTGTGAAGCTTTATAAACAGTAACAGCATAAGCCTAGCTTTGAGGAATGTGCACGCTCAAACAGAAAGCATTTTGCACCCCAGCTAGAGCGCCAGTACAGGCCTCCCCAGGCAGTCACCAGCCAGCAGCAGGGCCCTGGCCTGAGCCAGCAGGAAAAACCAGCAACCTCTGAGTGGATGCACAGATTACTCTTACTGCCATGGTTTTCCTTTTTTAAATGTCTTTTTAGCATTTTAAGCCTTCTTATTATGGCATAATCTTCTGTTTTTTCACTATTCTTTTCCCTCCGAGGAAATTTGTATTTAGTGTTGGCATTTGTCCCTAGAATCCTTCTTTTTATCATCATACTAGAATTTATTTAATTATTTAGCCATATATTCCTTGTTTGCTGAGGCTAATGACATACAGCCTTTACTCAGGTGGGTATGTAAGTACATGCTTATATATGTTAAGCTTCTCTTACAAGATCTTTTCAGACTCTCAGAAGTCCTTTATTTGCTGGTTGCTAACATGGCAGGTGCCTCACGCGCTCTCTCTCCTGTTTTCTGTTCCTTTGCACGTGCCAGGATTTTTTTCTTGGCACTGCTCATGGAGGCGACGACTTGTCTCCTCGTGTGCCTGCCCTGCCAGCTTTTAAACGGGCCCGTATTGTGCCATTCTCTTTGGGTACCTGGAGACCAGGTACAAAGGTGTTGATTCTTGAGCAAGTATTGCAGGACTACGTGAGGTATCCTGAGGCCTGCCACACCTGCCAGGATAAGGGCCCATTGTTGTGCTAGACTGCTGAAAATGACATTTGTTATAATGAGAGGTTTAAATTCAAAAAGTAAAACCCAGAGCCTTGCAAATGTGTTTTGTGCTAATGAAAGATAAGGCACAAAAAATAGAATGCATTATTATGATTGTATGTAAGTGTGAGGATTCTCTGTAGCTGCATCAGCAGCTCAGCTAGTTATAAGGCTGATCTCAAGAATATCTGCCCACGGCACACAACTGTTGTGTGAATTCATGCCCTGGGTTGTTCTTACGCCTACCTCTGCCTCCTCCTTTTCAAGGTTATTGATACATATTTCTATTGTACATCCTAATGAGTATGTTCCTGCCTTTGGGTGATTTCCATTCTAGCTCTCTCCAAAAATCTGAGATGGAAATATATTTTTTATCTGTTTAATTTTGCTTTTTCTAAAAAAAAAAAAAAATATATATATATTTTTTTTTTACCATTGCAGTAATTTGTTACCATGTTGACTGCTGTTCTGTTCAGCCTAGTAATTACTTAATTGCATACTAGTCCTTAAATGACTTTAAGATTGAGTGGTGAACTACTCATTTGCTACTACTGTGGCTTTCTCACACGTTTCCTTTCAAGGTTAAAAAGAAAATAAGACAAAAAATGTCAGTCTTCTTTGCTACAGCTTTTACTTTATTCTGAAGGTTCCTTTGGACAATGTTTTTTTAATTTTTCAAGAGCAGATTTCTTATGCTTTTGAATATATATTTCTAAAAAATACTTTGTGCCCTTTTGGAGCAACAGTTTTTGATGTAAAACATCTTTATGAATAGTCATTTTAAAGGCACATAAATTTGGGCAAAATTTCATAGCTGGCCGAAGGAGTAAGATACTGAAGGTGGTACAGGGAAGCCAGTGTTATTAATCTTACGGAATAAAAAATGTTATTACAGATCAGTAAGTGCTGTGTATTAGTGCCTTCTTTTTCACCTGTTCTTATTTATCCTGTTCTTGATAATGGCTGTTAAAAAAACACTTTTCAGTTACCATTTTATTTAGAAAATCATCCCTAGTTTGAATGTTTCATTGGTTTTGAAAATTAAAATGATCTTGATGTTCTGCAGGTTCTTTTGTGGACATACAGGCTTGTTTGTGCTGCTTTACTAGGAAAGGCATATTGACACATCTTTAATTTATCTTGCTTGTTTTGAGGATCAAGTTCCATCACAAGAACGAGGCTATAGAGGCTATTTGCTGCAAATTGCTTTTAAGTATTTATTTTTATTGTACGTATGTTTGGTATGTGTATTGCAAAAAAAAGTTGTGTGAAGAAAGGTGTTTGCTATTCTGAAGTTTTGAATGTTACTACATCATGTTGTTACAACATAATCACAATGCAAAGATTATCACATCCAGTACAGCTGACCTTGCCACCAGGTTCTGATTTGTCATCTTTTTGTCATTTCTACTGCTCAGCACAATTCCATGTTAGAAGTGAATTCAGTATTTGCTTTCAGGAGAGGATTCCTTTTTTTTGAAAAAATACAGTTCCTACAGACAACTGGTAGTTACTTTAGCAACAAAATCCTCTGATAAGTAGTAGAGATGTTTTGAAATTGCTAAGGTGATGAATCAAAATTTATTGTATCCAAAGAAGGCTAAAACATTATTTTTCTCAAAAAAGTACCTATTAAAGGAAACTGGAAGGAAAAGAGAACTAACGTAGATGTAGAAGCACCATTCATTTATTTGAAAAACATCAGGAAGATTATCTTTTCAACCAAACAGGAAATGTTATGAACAGGAATGGCTTATTCAATAGATGTTTAACAGGACAAACATAAAGAGAAATATGAAATTGGTAGTGCTAGATGATGGAGTGTAACTAAGCTGTGAGTACAGGAAGTTGTGTCCCCTGCTGTAATTTGTACATCATTCCCATCTTCATTGCACAATGCCTCTACACTCCCATTTCGATCCCAGGCACGATGTTCTGCCCATTTTTCATGAAAGAAAAAAATTGATTTTAGATGCCTGATGAGGATGTGAACAGCTTCACTGTAAGAAAACCCACAGCTCCACCTATCTTTATTTCAAATTCAACAGGAAGAACTCTAAGAAAGGTTTGGAGTCTTAACACAGGTTCTGGATCCCTTATTCCTCAATCTTCTTCCATGTGCTAGTTGAGGATGCTTCTGGTCACCTTGTCATCACAGTTTTTCAGCTTGTCTTCCTGGATAGCAGCAGTAGCAGCCAGCAGAGCTGAAAGCTGCAGAGCTGAAGAGAACTGTATTGTCTTCAGCATCCACAAATACTGCCAGGCTTTTTGTAACAGCTTGCTATCCTAGGATTGGTAGAAACCAACTCTTCTTTGTAAGTATCCATTGACTATAGTGTAACACTGTTTTTCATGGGGTTTTTTTCCAGTGAATGGGAAGTAAGGAGATCATGTAATTCATCCTTTGTTTAACATTGTTTTGAGTTATTTCCTTTATCTTAGCAATGTTGCAGGACTGGAATGTGGTTGATATGCATTGTACTCACAGCTGAAGAATCTTGAGTTAGGCTTTTTTTTTTTAATATAGTAAATTAATTTCCACAATTATTCTTACTACAGTCACATAAAATGTAGACTACTGACCTGGGTTGTGTGAGATTGTGTAAGATAAAGTAAATAAATCCTAATTTTGATGAAAGATTAGTGTGATTTTACATGCTGAGCATACATATTAAGAAAGAAAATTAGCAACCAATGTAAAATATTAACTGCTTTTAAAACATTCACAAGTCAGAGAATGTAGATATATAGCAGTTTTCTTACTTTTCGCTTCAATGGGCAACAGTAATAGGTTTAGACTGGTACGTTGTTGAAAGAGAGAAGCTGAAAATATCCCCTAGAATTCAGCAGAAGCTATGGGTGGGTAAGTCATCTTGCTTCATTATATTTTATATGTATGTAACATAAAATATGGTAGTGATTCTCCTTCCCTAAGCATACTTTCACACCATTCTGTGTTCTCTGAGCACTAAAAACCAGTGAAAAATGACATTTCTTAACCATTTCCTGCTGATCAAAGTTAGCCTGGTGGTAGAGGTGGAAGAGATGTCTCTTAAGACTACACAGATCAAAGATCACTCAAAACAGAGAGTGTTTTTAAAGAGTTGGCAGGAAGGAAGAAAACAGAAATCTCAAAATTTCCAAAACTTTCCTAGACTGTCTTTCAGAGAACTGTGCAGAATATCAGACTGCTGTAAAAACAGTTTGCTTCTAGACTGGCATCATCTGACCTCAGCACAGAGAGGTTCAAAATTTATGCCTCTGACCAGGGCGAAACACTGCCAGAGTTCTGACAAAGGGTGCTGCCACTTTAAACCTGGCCTAGATTTGGGCTGTTTGGATTCCAAATCCAGCTGGAGCCAAACATGGTAGCACAGAAAAATAAGCTGGAAGAGAACAACCCTTTCTAGCAAAATATTTTATGGAAAATTCCTCTCAGAACTTACCCAGAATTTCACAGCATATGGCAGAGACTTGCATTTGTACTTGAAAGCAAGAGCTTGAACTAAGGCCTCTGAGCACAAATGTAATGAGTACATTGGACTGTCCTTATTTAACTGCCTGTCTCGTCTCTGCCAGTAAATCCTGGCTAAATGAGAGCCTGTCTCTCCTAATGATAATGTGGAAGCTGTGATCATCTGAGGTGTGGAAGTGAACAAGATCATAAGGAGAACAGATGGCAAGCAGTTCTGAGTGGGGAGATGGCTGGCTGCACTGTGGTGAAGCTACCTGCAGTAGCTTAAGCTGTTATCTTTCCTGGCTCACTGTTTTCCCTCCTAACTGGAGATGATTGCCTTTCTTATGGAGTTGGCAGGATGGAGCGTGTGAACACTTGGTGGCTCTGTCACCTAATGTCACAGGGACAGGCAGATTCTTTTAAGGATCCTTGATAAAAGAGAATTTGCCACAGGGCTTTAGGTACAATTAGACCTTTATTACTACAATTAAACACTTAATTTTCAGCATAGTTTATTGTTATCTACAGTTTTTAGGATTTAATGTCGTTTATTGTGGCACAGTTTTTATGAATTAGACTTCCAATTACACAAAATTTCTAGTAATGAGTGTAGCTTTCTTACTATGTAGAGTCTTTAATTACCTACACTTTTAGTCACTTGGACCCTCTGCAGATTGTGTCAAATTCTTAGTAATCGGTGCATGATATAATAATCATAATCTGGACTCAAACTTTGCTCAGCAGAACATGATTCACTCAGTCTTCAGAGGAAGCTGACAGCAGTGGCTGTGTCCCAGACCACTGGGGGTTCACGGGTTTTGCTGTCCAGCATCAGGACTTGCAGCTGTTTGATTTTATAGGCAGTAACTCATGTACGGTTACATTTCTGTGTTCCATAACAGGTGTCACCACATCCTGGCAGCAGTCCTGCATGGGCAAACAGTTTTTTCACAGTGCTGACAGGGAATCTGGCTTTTCTGTCATGGAGGTCATCACATCTTGGTGACAGCTACAGTGTTGAAAAGAGGAAAAGAGAAGGTGATATGTGACCAGCACACTTATATGTTTGTCTTAGGAAATGGCGTTGGTTATGCTAACCATATTACCAGCAGTCAGGAGCAGGGTCACATGGCTACAATGGAAAGCCTCATCTTAGTGTAAATGCACCTTCCTGCACTCAGGCAGGTGGGCTGTGTACATATATCGCTCCCGGCTCTGAGGCGAAGACAATAACCCAGAGCAGAAGGGAACAAACATTGCCTTACTCATTGCTTCAGCTGTGAATGTGTGTCCATGACCAGGGAAACTTGTGCATGTGGAAAATCCCGTTCCCACTCAGTTCTCCAGAGCTCTCATTTTGGGATATGTGTGTAGTTGGTTGACCCTGACTGGATGCCAACACCCACCAAAGCCTCTCTGTCTCTCCCCTCCACAGCTGGGCAGGGGAGAGAAAATAAAACCAAGGGTTCCTGGGTTGAGATAAGGACTGGGAGAGATCACTCATCAGGTATCATCACGGGAAAAACAGGCTCGAATTGGGGATATTAATTGAATTCATTACTAACAAAATCAGAGTGGGATAATGAGAAGTAAAATAAATCTTTCAAATGCCTTCACCACACCCCTCCCTCTTTCCCAAGCTCTACCTCCTCCTTCCCCAGTGGTGATGGTAGACAGGGAATTGGGCCTATGGTCAGTTCATCACAGGTTGTTTCTCCCACTGCTCAGGGAGAGGAGTCCTTCCCCTCCTCCGGCGTGGGGTCTCTCCTGCAGGAGACAGTCCTTCATGAACTTCTCCAGTGTCTCCTGAAGCTTTGCGTTGGTCTTTTCTGGAAAGGTGCATGTGTTAGCACAGACTGAAGGGAAGCCAAAGGCACCTTTGCAGAAAAGCTGACAGGGAGGAAGGGCAAGAAACACTGGTGTGCTCCCTTGTCATGGTACTTGTAATCTCAGACAACTAGGCACCAACATGCTCTTTGTGAAGAGACTCTAGTGATGTTCTCATCCTTTCAAGAATGACTCAAGTCTTATAATGGTGGCAAATGCTCTTCCAAGTTTATTGCAAATAGGGCATGGTAGTGCATGGCCCTTGTGACAAGGCATTAATCGCAGTGGCAAAATACCTTCTCAACCAAGCATTATGTGTTCTTTGATATCTTTGTAAACAGTGATCCAAATAAATCACTTGCTCAAGAATAAGCACTGCACTGTGTTCCCTCTGTATCTCAAGCCGTCTTTGTTCCTCATGCCTCACCTGGGTCTGTCTTTTCATCCACACGGGGGGTTATTCCATTCATAAACTAACTGCTCCAACTTGCTTTTCTAACGTGAGGTCTTCACAGCACATTTAAGGCCTCATAGCAGTTCATCTATCAGCCACAGCTTCTGTGAAGCTCACAGTAGTCAATGCTTGAGAACACTCTCTCTGTGAGCAATACATGGCTGGACGAGTGCCCTGGCAGTGCCTACGCCCCTAGGTAAGCACATAGCTCACACCAGAAGCTCTTTCAATCTCTGTATTGGAGGAGTCTGCCTACTGTGATTGCAGCCTGCTCTCACTGTCTCTGTGACTCTTCACAGCCTGTCAGTTTTTCTGTTGACACTTTTTCAGTTCATCACAACCTCTCTTTTCTGTAGGCTTGCTTCCATAAGAGTAATATGCTCAGGCTGCCTCGAACCAGCAAATGGTACATTAACTCCTCTGAAACTGTGTGTGTGAGTCTGTGTCCATGTTCACTTCGTTAGCAGTTCTTTTTTCTCCTTCTTTGGTTTACCTTCACATGTTCACACAGCCAGCAATAGGAACTGAACAGGGAAAACAACTCACACATAAAATATTTATGAAAAAAAGGGATAGTTACTTTCCCAGTTTGTCAGCTCTGTCTCAGATTCATCTCCTGGCTAATCTGTTGCAAAGTCTACTTATGTTCTGCAGGAGACTTAGGGTTTATCCTCATACGTTGCAAGTAATCCATCTATTTGTGTCTGAAGGCTTTATTTAATTCTTACTGTCTTCTAAAGGAAATACACCGTTTGTTTTAAATAGAAAATAGTTGCACATTTTAGCTAAAATACTCTCTTCTTTCTTGTCTCATCTTTATGCTTATGCAGATTTGTACCTTGTTTATGGAACACAGAAGGACTTTTCGTTTCTTCTCATTTTTTATTTTACCTTCTTGTAGGTAATTTTCTGTTACTAGTATTTTTACATTAATGGAAGAATATATTGGGAGGAAGAAGAAAGACAAAGAAGGGGTTCTACTACTGTTCTCTTTTTGAAGAAGCAACAGCAAGGAAAACTAGAAAAAATGCCTGCAGCCTCCAAATAACATCCTCAAACTACAGACACAGAGTAAACCAAATAAAACAAACCAGTGTTTTTTCTTATGCATAGGGAACAGTGACTGTTCCTTTGACACCAGGTGTGGAAAACAGGCACAAATATTGTGCTAGATCCCTAATTAATTGTTTCAAATTATTTTCTCATTATCAAAGATATTGAGTATATCTGAGTCAATTTAAAGCCCTTCACATTATAGCTCAGAACAGGTTTAGTCAAATAATGTGAGGCTCAGTGAACTACAGCACAAATGCATCATCAAATTTAGTACCTAGAGCCACACCACGAGGTTAGCATGAGAAGAGTGTCAGGCCATTCAGGTGAGGGAAAAACCAAGTTGGGAGTAGAGCCATCTAATCATAACTGGACTAAAAGCCTGGGGAAACTGCCTTTTCATTTCTAACCTGCATTGTACAATGGTGGAAGAGGTGAAAGCTGTTAGAAAGTGGGTACAAACTTTTAATCCCCTCTGCTTTGATCCATGTCTTTGCACACAGACTAGCAACAGGACTGAAGTGACTGATAACACATTGTCTGCTTCATTTTCTGGTGCTGTGCTGGAGCCTCCTGTTCAAACACAGCCTCTCTCCCACCTTGTTTGCAAACCAAAGAGTTCAGTAATGGTAATAAATTGGTGCCATTACTGCATGGGCACAGCATCGTTTATGTGTCATCATCAGGGTGACTTCCAAGTGTGAAAACATATCGAAGCTTGTCTCTTGTTAGTTGTGGAAAATAGATCTGGTGGCTGCTTACCAACAAGCCCCAACCTTTAAACCTTTTGGGATCATCTGTTATTTCTCACGCACTGGTATCCTGAATTTTGGAGCAGTTTGGCACTAAAGGTGGGATCTCTATTCATTGTGTTGCAGCAGTAAAATAAGTTGTTTTCTGTGAAAGAGACAGCAGTCTGAAGAGTCTGGAACAAATTCACAGGGCCACATCAGGTCTGACTTAGCCAGCTCCTATGGTAGAAAACTTAGTTATCTTCCTTTCGTCCACCACAGAAAGATTCTGTTAAACAAAGATTTGTGTATTGCCAACAGCTGATGATGAGAATTAAGAAACTAGTACAAGCCAGAAGAATTTCTAGAATTGTAGGAGAGAACATGGAACATGTTATTAGAAGGGCATTTAATTCCCCTTTTCCAGCTTGTCTGTTGTACCTTCACACTTTATTTCCTTTTTCTTCCTGAGAAATTACGAAGAGAAATATTTTAATGGAAAATGTGACTTGTCTTTTCACAGCAAGCTTTACAGGTACAGCAGAGAAATAAAAACACATCAGGTGACTTTGAGGTTGTATTTCAACACTGATTAAACCAGCATTTTAATACTCTAATCTTAATTTTAGTTTCCTTTTTTAATTTCCTTTTAAAGTTATTTACCTTTTGCAAGCCATTTGGATGAAACATTGAATTGAGATTTCAGTTATCTTTAAGTTTACTAGAGACAACTTCAATTTTTGCATCTCTTATACCCTCACAACAAATTTTGTATTTTTAGCTTTTTCAGACAAATTCAGAGAGAAAGAAAAAAATAGGAAAAGTCTCCAAAACACTTGTTTTCGTATGGGGTCCCAGTATGTCCAGGTTGTAACCCTGTGCACTCAGGAGTTGATTTGAAGTGGAAAACGTCTCAGAGCCCTTTGCAACTGACTGGGACTTCTTGATGCTTTTCAAGATTGCAGACTAATCATTACATCAGCCAGCACAGGCACTGGAAATGCAAGTCAGATCGCAGAATAACATCTGGCACAACAAGTGCAATGACACCAGCAAGCTCACCTGGAGAGTTTAGGTCCTGTTTTTATTTTGAATAGACTCTTCCAGAATTGTAGCAGAGTTGTCATTGGTATTGTAATGTTAGAAGAGCAAACACAGCCATGACAGTTTTAAAAAGCTGGGACTTCTTCCTGCTTTGCAAAAGGTTGGCTGTAATACTGCAGTGGACTGGAGACTGGTCTGAGAGCAATGACTGTCCCAAATCTGCCACACTACCTGGCTATAAGCTGTTTAGGACTGTGAAATGCTGATAGGATTTTTTTTTAGATTAACTTGAACAAAATAAAAATGACAGGAGGTCACCTGGATTCATCTAGGAAAGAGAACTCCCCATAAAATGTCTAGAAGAGGGAAAAAAATTTTGAACACTTAGTATTGCTTTTAAGTGTACATATAATTAAAGAGAGAAACTGGGAAAAGTTGGATAAAGCTTGTCTGGTAATGTTAATTCTACAGCTATATACCTGCTCAGAGCTTGCAGTCGCTTGAGTGGTACTTTGGCCATATCCGTGTGTCTTTCCTGGTAATAATATTTCACAGAAGTGGATCAAAGCACTTGCTTTTACTGCCGCAGCCTCAGCAGAAATGTCCCGGAGTGCAGCACAGACGGGGAGCATGTGATCAGACACTCACTGCTGATGAACTTGTGAATGGAGCCCCTGGAAGAAAACACACGGCGCTGCACAGTTAACCTAGGCAATGGCAGTTTCTCGGCCAGATCCAGCTGCCTTTCGGGGAGCTTTCTTTGCAAGTATATTTTGGAGGAGCTGTGGGAGGAGGGGGAGATGCTGCTGCACGTTCAGTGCGAAGCCCGTGGCTGTGATAGGCTGAAGGGACATGGATACTCTGCCTATATATGCTGGCAACTGCATCCTCTCCGCTTTAAAGCTCTCACTGAGGAGCAAAGAAAGACAGTGAGAAGGGCAGGGGAGGAGGAAAAACCTTATCAACTCGCTGTAAGTAAGATTCTTTGTCCTTAAGGCTTTTTGGTTATTAAATTCAAGTAGGTACATTTGGATTAATGCAACAATTGGTTATGGAGAGTGGGAGCTCAGTTAATAAACGGCCAGCTTGTGTTATTTTAGGGATAATAATAATAATAAAAAGAAGCATTATTTTTAATCTAGGTTTGCAAAATGCAGTGTGCACCTCTTGTTTTGTATTTGCTTGTTTTTACATCTGATGTATGTCAGCTGTAACTGTTTATATACATTTATGCAGAATCCCATGTATACAAAAGTTTGTATCTTGCCTTTCCAAGTACAGCAATGCTTGCAATAACCAAGCAGAACTTGAGAAATTCTCTGCCAGATAGTCTGAATAATAAAATTCCAAGATAAATTAAATGCATTACTTTTTAGGGTGAAGTTTTCCTCAGAAATAACCCTTTCCCATCACTGTAATAAGTCCTCAACAGGGAAAATTATGAAGTTGCAGACTCTGTGCCAGTGACAGTAAATGAATACAGCCAGCAACTTCTGGAAAATGTAATTCTTTAAATAAAATGTAGAGACTGTAACTTGACTTGTGCAAAGGTAGAAGTACAGAGTAGATCCAGTTCCTTTTTACTCATGCTGAAATAAAATTCATCCTATGGCACTTTTTCTGGCAATATCCTATTGCCAGCAGGGGAAGTTCAGCTTAACAGTGGCAACAGCTGCACAAACCTTCAGTTGGGTTCAGTAGCAGGAAGTTCTCATGGCTTCAGTGGTGTCACTGAAGCACCATGAGCCCTTAGATTACATTTTGTTCTGCAACAATCAGTTGGCAGAACAGAAAATGCACTTCGCTCGTGTATTGGAAAGATACACAGTTACTACTTTTTTTGAGCAAATACAGCTATCAGTTTTAGGTGCTACTAATGTGTCTATGCATTCTTCCTGTCTGTATTTAATAACAGGAGCTGCTAAAAGATTTTATTTTGTTAGCTGTTGTTTATTTTACTTTGATGAACTGGAAAAGAGGCAGACATAAAATTATATTGCATCACATATACCATCTCTCCTCATTTGTTTTGCTTTTCCTCTTTTCCCTCTTTTTTCTCCTTTTTCATCTTTTTTCTCTTTTTCTTTCTCATGACGAATTTCCTGGTAGCATTTAGATATATTTTACATTTATATTTAGTAAGCATGAAGAAAACCCACCCAGATTTTAAAATTATAGACAATACTTTTTAACAGAAATAATAAATAAACTGAATGTTATCAACATAATATTATACCTATAAATATCTTTAATAATTACTTGTGTGTAAACTACTCATTTGTATGGTTCAGTTTCAGATAAAGTAGAAAACTGCTTGCAAATGAACATATGCAATCTAAAGACTAGCAACAATTTTCAGTAACTTCACTAAAATAAAATGTGGCTATATTCTAATTTCAGTGCACTGAGGTAGAAGGAGTAGTTTTAAAAAAGCAACAAAGGATAGGTCAACTTTCGATTGTGTAGTGTACTTGTCCTCTGACGAATTACCGCAAAATCAAAGACTGAGGAGTTTATATATGAATAAATAAAAAAGATACACTGATATAATTTAAGGTTTAACATGATTTTTCTTGGTTTTACCTGCAGTTTAGAGCAGAACTCAATCTTCTCCAGTAAAGTAGGATTTGATCTGAAGTATGCAGTGGTGACAATAGTCATTGATTCTTGCTGGGAACAAAAATGCTCAGGCAAAATATATGCTTGTTAAAATTGTATTTTATCAATCAGAGTGAGGCTGTCAATGAATTTGTATACGGACTACTCACAGTGTGGCTGAGGTTGATAATTAGGCAGGGCACCTCCTAAGAAGCTGTGCTCTCCTCACCTGGGGTTCAGCTTGCAGATACTGAATATGCTGAAACTCATGCTGGGAAGTGTGGGGTCTCTGAAAGCAGGGAGCCTCTCTCACTCTTCAGAGGTCTTCAAGAATATAGACTACTATTAGATACTTTAGAGAGAGGCTAAGTTTCTCTGAAATTTCCATTTAGTTTTGGAAACTTGGATTGCAATTTTTGCAGTTTAAGTTCCTTCGAATTAAGTGGATATTTTGAGTGCATGCAGACTATAACACTCATCCCTTCAGAAAATGCAGATTCTCTCAAACAGTGTTTTCATTTTTAACCCTAAGGCCTGAGTTGTCTGAAGTACTTTGCTTCTTAGAAAATCTCTGTATTTTTAGTATATACTGGTGTAAAGGTAAGGTTTCTCCCTATAGGTTGTGTTGTTGCATTGTACATGAGTTGCATGTGCATGTAAGAGGTAGAGATATTCTGTACTGGTAGAGACGTGAAGTAATTTGCATTTTGGTAGTACTCACTGGTGAGCATTACAATTGTCTGCTGGAGATGGCTTCCATAGCAAGTAGTACTTTCAAAGCAGATGAAGTGAGATCTATAGCGAACAGTTAAGGGAGAGAATAAAGATAGGGATGAAAGTGTAAGTGGGTCTTGGCACTCACAGAAAAACAGGTATAAAATAGGAGGTGAAAATGATGACCGCTGTGTTCCTGCAAGGAGTATGCCTTCACAGTTCCCCCGTGAGATACATATATTACTGTAGGTATGGAATTTCCAGGGAAGGACTTTTAGGAAGGAAGATGCATGAATAGAAACAGTAGATTTTTAATTTCTCGGTATTGTCTTTGGAGGAAAGAAGAATTAAATACTTTGCTTCAGATTGGAGCAGATTGATAGATTTCACTGGATCAAACTGAACTGTAAGACTATTAGAGGTTAAGTAAATACTAGTTCATATCAATTTAAAGCACTGAAACCACTGTAGCACATTTGGGATGGAAGGCTCAGCCTTCCATTCTTGATGCTTAAGCTTCCTGGTTCAGTTACTTCTTGCATGCAAAACAGTGGGTTTCACTTGTAATTTAATTCTTTACCTGAATTTTGCTATTGCAACAGTGATTTATGACAGAAGCAGTGCAGCCAAAACAATGCTAGGGTGAGCCAGTGGACCTCTCATTCTTGGGAAGTAAAGTTAGCCAATAACAAACAAGATCTCAGTGATTGTACAAAATGTGTATTTTGTCAAATTGAATTCCATAGCAATAGGCTGAAACCACAGAATGTGTATCTGATATTTAAATATAAAATTTATTTCCTTATCCTGATATCCAAAAAGAACTTAGTCCAAACTTCAAATAATAAAAATGACAATAAATTATATCAGCATACTGTGTATCACCAAGATGATGTAGATGTTACTTGTAATACAAATTTCAGGTAAAAAAAAATTAGGTGGTGGAAAAATGGTCACAAGCTATAAAACATACCATCTATGTTCTGGTAATATGATAAAGTAAATTCATTTTTTTTCTGCGTGTTTGTGAGCTATTTTGAGCTTACACACAATGTGATTTAATTAATGCCATTTGATTTGTATTTTAGGAAAAGACCAAGCGATCCACAGAAGTTTTTATGTTAAGTGGTGCCCCATATTTGATTACTACAAAATAAAGCTAGAGAGTAGTTTAGTGATGCTCTTACACAGTGATACTCTTACCTGTCTTGATGCTTTACTTAGGGTTCACTGGAACCACAGATGTGGAATGAGATACCCAGCTGAACTGATCCGTGTGTAAAGGTCTGTAGAAATAACTAACACAGTGGTGAGCAACAGTAGTGCTGGAAACACCAATCCTTATGTTCTGACTCAGTTCAGTCTGAAGTGTCTCCCACTAATTTGTCAGTTGTGTGTTAAATTCTTTTTTTCACAGCTTTCTTCTCTGAAACCAGAAAAAAACCCCAAACAGATTACCTCATGCAAATTCTTTAGAGCATGCTATAGCAATGAACCCATGAATGAAGTAGCATAAAAGAAATAATAATAAGTTAGGGTTAAGTTAGAGATTCATTGAAAAAGAAGTGCAACAGTACAATATTTAGTTTTCTTCTGGCAAAAATATCTAAACCAAAGAACAGAGCCTTGGGATGTAATTAGATTACTGCCACAGAGATGCATATTGATTGCTGCAGTTCATGCTGATTTCTTTAGAAAGTTTATTAAAATTTTGAACAGTGAACAAAGATGTGTTAAGTGAAAATGCACATAAGATTTAGGGGATATGGAAGAAATAGAATCATCCTGATTTTAGAGGAGTCGAAACAAAACTGCTTGGTTAAACACAGCTTTTCAAAAGAAGGTGACACAAAAAGCTGCCCATTGGAAACTGTAAGGACAGTAATGACCACTGGTAATGTATTTCCAGCAACTTAGTTGCAAGATATGAGAAAGGTCCTAATGCCCCTTTATGAAAGGCATAGACACAGCCAAATAAACATTTACATGATGATTAAAGAGAATACTAAAACTCTAGTAAAATAGCAACAGAAACAGCCATTCTCTGGGGAGTCTAGAAGTCCCTACTGTGCAGATCCTTGCTCTCCCAAGTGTTTCGTGACCTGCAGCAGCACCCTGCTTTCTTAAGTAGCAGCAGCAGCTGCTCCACACAAATCCCAGATCCTGTATTTGTAGCAGCAGAGATGTCTCTAGGAAAGTGCTTATTAATGATGTCTTTCTTTTGTGATGTTACTGTACTAATTTAAATGTAATAAAGCTCAGGAGTTTCTCTTTCTCAAAATGGTGTCCTTGGTTATAGATCCTTAACACAAAACTTCATATCTGAAAAATTGTCTCCTAATTATCTAATATTGACATTGTGCTTAATATAATTATTTCCTTACAAAGTGAAGATCTAAAGGTATGTGAGCTAAGCACAGTAGTTCTTGACAGCAGCAAGTCCTTTTTTCACTTGCCAGTCTTCTTACTAGATCCCAAGGAACAATATCCCTCAATCTGAGTGTATAAAGACTCTGGGACATTTTTTAGGTACTCAGTGAATACAAAGTTTCAGTGGTATATTCACTGAGTACTCAAAATGCACAGCTACATTGAATAAAAAACTTGGGTAGGCCAGAGTGGCGGGAGCAGACATCCTAGTATCATGAATTTGTGTTTGCAGAGCACTTTGCAGGTGAACTCCATGTCAGCTGAGACGTAGATAACCTCGGGTGTCCTCACACAATCTGCCTATCTCAAAGAACACCTGGAGCTGCTGCCCAACATCTTGGAAATATGGACAGCCCCAGACAGAGCTTCCTCACATTCTCCTGCAAAACACAGTAAAGATCAACTTGAAATGAATTCTGTTTGAAACCTCACTAAGAAACAAAGTTTTGTAGATGACACAGCATCTGCTTTTACAGTGAAAGAGTAAAGAAGCTAAATCTTGAGGCAAGACAGGACTCAAGAAGCAGATAAAATGACAGGGCAGCACAGTGATAACTGTGATAACTCATTATTATAACTTGTTACAGATTATGATACACACAGCAGGCGATTTTCTTAGACCTCTTCTTTGTAAGGAAGGAGGGAGTTGATTATGTGCCATTTAACAGTGCCACATGCTTGTGTCAACCAGCAGCTGTAGGGGTTAAATCTGTAATTTTTGACTCTTCATCAACGTGCTTCTACTGTTCATCTGTGCTGAACTTACTGTCTGTCTGTATTAAGCTAATCTATATCATGACCATATGTGTCTTCCTATAAATCATCTGAATAGCAGGTTTTAAACTAGTAAAATTTTCTTTCAAAAATGACTATTTCTTCCCTCTTTTTTAAAGTGTTTTTCTGAGAATAAGACCTAAACGCTGATACCAATGGATGCTGCAGAATTCCGCAAGAGAGGGAAGGAGATGGTGGACTATGTTGCGGATTACCTGGAGAAAATAGAAAAACGACAGGTCTTCCCAGATGTGGAACCAGGATACCTAAGGCCCCTCATTGCAGACTGTGCACCCCAGGATCCTGAGAGTTTTGAGGATGTCTTTAAAGACATTGAGAAGATCATTATGCCAGGGGTAAGAAAAATGGAACTGTAGTGCGTTGTTCAGTACTGCATTTAGGTTTTCAAAGACCTTAAAGAAAGTGTGGGTTGAAGGCTATGCAGCTAGACTTTACCAACATAAGTACCCACACTGATTAACTTTTAGAAGGCAGGAGTCAGCTTTACATATTAAATATGATCTAACTAATGTTTTCTGTTCTTCCTAGAGATAATCAAATCATTCTTTTCCTTCATGCATAACTTACTTTTGGAAATAATTCCCTTTGCTCCCTTGAACTGGTTAAGGCAAAACTTCATAACTTTCAATTTCATGTGATATTTTTACTACTTTCATAGCACAGTAAATATTTTACAAATAGTATTTTTATTAGTCTGCTGTGGCCAAAGTGCTCCTTCAAGCTGATCTTTAAATGTTAAAATTCTCTTAGGAGACTTCTTTTTATTACAGAGTTGACTAAAAAGGATTCTCCCCAATAATTGTAATGTTGACTTACTTTCCTAAATGTCAGCTTCTTCTCGTAGCTTTTAAGGCAGACAGCCACTGCCTAAATATTAGTCCTTGAATACATCAGTATTGGGCAGACAATGCAGAACAAAGCATCTGGCATTTGTCCAGGCCTGAATCTTTCTTGTTTTTCCACTCGTGGTACACCTTTTTTATTTTAAGTATATGCTTGTCTCCTAAGGCCTCTAAGTAGCTTGAAGAGGAATGAATTATCAGTACATGTTAATGAGGAATCTCTCCTTTGGATCTCTGCGATAAACATTTTAGGTTTCTTCTCTAGATGCAGATAGGTGATATGATTGTGATGGGAGTGGACATCACAATCTGGAAATGGCTTTAGTCAGTGTTCTATAGTACCAATTCCTTTTCATTGACCAATGTAAATATTTGATATTCAATATGACTTTATCTTATTTTCCTTGGAGCCAGCCCTGCTGTCCTTTAATAGGCAAAACCTCCACTAAAGTCAATTGAAATCTCTGCACTCTTTTCAAAGGTTTGTGGATGAAGTCTTAAATCCAAGAGAATTAAATCAATGCAGATTAGATAAGAGCATTATGTCCAACACATGCAAATACTTTATATGCTGCTCATAGATATAATTGCCTTTTTTTTTCATTGGAGTAAAATAGTAATGTCTGTGAAGTAGAAGAGCAAACACTTTGAACACCTGCAAACTTTCAATGAAATAATAATGGATTAAAAATAAGAGATGAATCATTTGACAATAGAAAGTGAGACATTGAATTCCAATTATGTCATCAACATGTCATGTTCCCTCTTAACTAAATTGACTTTTTCTTGATATTTACATGCCCTGCAAACAAATTTACTCTTACAATGTGATACATTCTGAAAAAAAATGTTCTATCCTAAATTTTTCCACCAGTGTGAAATGTTAGTGACACAAAGAACACAATATAAATCCCAGTTCTTATAGTAACTCTGATTCTACCCGTGTTGTTTATACTCAATTCTGAAGACTCACATGAGCACAGAATCACGAGGTCATAGTATAGTAGAGATTGGATGGTATCTCTGGAGAGCATTTAGTCTATCCCCACTGCTCAATGCTGAGTCAGCTAGAGCAGGTTGTTCAGGAGTATGCCCAGCTGGTCATGAATATCTCCAAGGATGAACTCTGCTTTCCTGTTCCAAGGTTGGATCACCCTCACAGTAAAAAATCTTTTTCGTGGAATTTTCTGTATTTCGATTTGTGCACATTTCTTGTTGTCTTGTCACTGGGTACTTCTGAGAAGAATCCAGCTTCATCTTCTGTACTCCCTCCCATGAAGTGTTTATACACATTAACAAGGTACCCCCTGAGATTCCTGCAGGCTGAACAACCCCAGCTCTTTCAGCCGCTTGTCATATGACAGATGCAGCAATTAATCATCTTCATGGTCTTTCACTGGAATCACTCCAGTATAGCCATGTCTTTGTTCCTTGTACTGGAGAACCCAGAACTGGATGTGGCATTCCAGGTGTGGCCTTACCAGTGCTGCGTAGAAGGGAAGGACCTTCTGGCAACAGTTTTGTTACCATGGCCCAGGATAGTCTTGGGTCACAATGTTTGCTGCCAGGGCACATTGTTGTTCAGCTTGGCCACCAGGATCCCCAGGTCCGTTTCTTCAGAGCAACACTTCTGAAGGCGCACTCTATCCCGTCATCGAGGTATTTAATGAAGATCTTAAACAGTATTGCCCTTTCCTCTTCATTCTCCATCTGACCTTGAACATTTCAGGGATGGAGCACCCACAGCTTCCCTGGGCAGTTCCAGTGCCTCACCACCCTCACAGTAAAGAATTTTTTTTCAAATGTATAATCTAAAGCTACTCTCAGTTTAAAACCATTCCCTCATGTCCTATCACTACATGCCCTTGAAAAGAGTCTCTCTCCATCTTCCTTGTAGGCTCCCTTCAGGTACTGGAAGGCCACAGTTAGATCACCCTGAAGCCTTCTCTTCTCCTGTCCGAACAATCCTAATTCTCTCAGACTTTCCTAATAGAAGAGGTGCTCCATTCCTCTGATTATCTTGATGTCCCTCCTCTGGACTCACTCCTGTAGGTCCCTGTCCTCCCTGTGCTGAGGACCCCAGAGCTGGGTGCAGCACTGCAGGTGGGGTCCCACCAGAGCAGAGCAGAGGAGCAGAATCCCCTCCCTTGCTCTGTAGCCCATGCTGCTTTGGATGCAGTCCAGCACACTGCCTTCACCAGTTCTTTCCTGTTGGTAAATGTGCAGTCCCACACCATGTCCCCCACTTTCATCAGTTCGTCCACAGTTTCCCATGTTAGGTAATTATCAATGCACTCCAGAACCCTCCTGGACTGATTGTGTCCTGCTGTGTTGTCTGTCCAGCAGATGTGAGGACTGTGACCTGTGAACATGAGGTTTCTTCCAGCTGTCTGAATGCTGCACTCATGTGCTTCTTCTGATCAGGTGGTCTGTAGGAGACACGCACCCCAAATGTTGCCCATCTTGAGATCTTCACCAGTCCTGACTCACAGGTTCTTGACTGGCTCATTGCCCATTCTTAGGCAGAGGCCAGTGCGTTCCTGCTGTTCTCTTGCATAAAGGACCACTCCTCTGCCTCATGTTCCTGGTCTGACCTTCCTGAAGAGCCTGTCCTCATCTGCTGCAGCACTTCAGTCATGCAAGCAATCCCACAGCATATCTGTGGTCCCAGTGAAATCACAGCCTTGTACCTGCACGCAGCCTTCTGTTTCCTCCTGTTTGTTCCACATGCGGTGCTTCAGAGAGGCACCTGTTTGTCTTGATTTCCCAGAAATGATGTGAGAGCTCCTCTGTCCCGTCCCTGCCCAAATGCTGCCCTCTCGGCACTTCCTTATTTATGTGGATCTGTCTTTATTTGCTGGGGATCAGTCTGCTTTAGCCTTAGCTTCTTTTTGAGTTTTCTCATGTCCACATTACCCTTCACCCTTTGCTTGCCAGCTTGGTCCATATTCCTCCTTTGATTGTGGGTTTTCCTTTCCTTGCCTTATCGTTCCTAGTTTAAAGCTCTCCTTACCAGGTTATCCAGCCAGTCTGCAAAGATATTTTTGCCCTAATTGTTCAGGTTATACTTTCCCTTAATCTTCTTCCCGTGGTTTTCCTGACAAGAAAAACATTTAAAAGTACATCTAGTGTTTTTCAGCTATAGCATTTTCCCAGTGTTTCACCAGGGAATGTCTTATATCCATTTTATAAATGAAGAACTTCAGAAAGGGCTTCTTCAGAAAGAATAAGTAATATGACATATCACAAACCCTGGTTTTTCCTGTAAGCTGTTAGTGGCTTGTAAGTGATTCTAGTTTCTTTCATGCTGACACCTTTACTGTATTAGTTGTGTTCAGATATTTGCTACTTACTGTATGACTAAAAATGTGAAAATGCTGTTCCTTCAGAAGAGCAGGGATCAATTAATTGTGTGAAGCAATGGTAATGCAGTATCTATTGCTGTCTTTACCTTGTAGGACAGGGTTCAAGCATTCATGAGTGGTGAAACTTCTTTAAGGGGACTTACTGTGAAATGTAAGGTAGACCTTCAAAGGGCAGTCCACCACATGATAATGACAATAATGGTGATAAGTTCCTGATAGTAACACAGAGACAGAGGGAATAACTGCAGAATTCTGATCTCCACAACAGGTAAACAACATGGGAAGGATCTGCATGTAAAAATATCAATTGGAGTCGCCTTTCTCTCTTAGATTTGCTTTGTTCTTGTCCTTTTTTAGAGCCAAAAATGATCAAGTGTAGTTGTAACTGCAAGTAGCAGTACTAAAGATGCTAATTTTCCTCATATCAGATCCATTAATCTATGAACTTTCAGCTGAAGTACCTATCCTTAGTGTGCAGTAAAGGAAGACTATTGCTTAGACTAAGCAAGCCAGAGAAAGACACCCTTAGAAGAAATCTTGGAAATAAAATGTCTCTGAGAAGCACTAGAGTGGTAATTAGAGTGAACCCAAGACACTTGAGTATCATTATTTATCAGCAGAGGGCTAAAAAAACAGGCATCAATTATGTCAGGCTCTTTGCAATATCTGACTAAGTGTGTCTGTTCCAACATGGTGAAAAAAATGAATTTTACAGCTGCTTCAAGGGACGGGGGAAGGGAGGCAGGAGGCAGAAGCGCAGCTGCGCTTGCCCCAGGGCTTTTAGCTTTTTTGCTGTGTGTGAGTGGTGCAACTGGAATATGCTGTGTTTCATCAAACAAATGGCTCCCAGCAAGCAGTCAGTTTAACTTGATTAACCCAAGATGAATGTCACAAGTCTTACAGATCACAGAGGATTAGAGCTGGGGAGATGAACAGTGGCAGCTCTGGCTCATTATGGACATCAGTGAAAGTCTGTGCATGTGGATCCTATCGGGGACCACCGCTTCTTGAATATTTTATTGTTTTCCCATGAAGCATCATGTCCCATCTGGGGTTTTTTTCTGATTTGTGAAGGAAGGCATTTGCCACAAGTGCTCTAAAACTTTGTTACAGCAAAGAAAGATATCCTGACCCAATATGAGATACAGCTGAAAATGTTCGCAGTGGCTTGTCTTTGGATAACTGTTTTGACAGATTTGAACCTAGTGACCAGTAAAAATGAAATCTTGAACATACCAGGTGCAGGTCTAGTTTAGACAGTGGAAAATTGTAATGGATAGGAGATGTTTTCATGTGAAGGAGATGGGGGCATTTGAAATTGGTACACTGCAGCAGGGAAAGTGATACCTAATTCACTCTGTCAAGAGTTAAGACAATTTCTCCTTAGCATGGACCACATCCCTTAAAGAAGAGCTGGTTGTTGGCATGAGGAGGGTTAGAAGAGGAAAGAAAGGGATTGTTTGCAGCATGCAGAACAGTGTGGTACAGCAATCCATGAGTTAGCTCCGGAACCAGAAATCTTATCACAGACTGGGAGAGAGCAGTGTAAAAGGTAAAATTCATCAGAGGTGGGAATGCAGAACACAGATCTTTAAAATTGCTTGGATGTTACATAAGATAATTCTAAATAATGCTTTGGCAAGACAATTGACTACCGTTTATGCACATTCTCTTTATACCGTTTATATTGTTCTCTCATATTAGTAGATAAAAAGTGAAATTGTATCTAAACCACAACTTGTTAAAGGGAGATGAGAGTTTAATTTTGTACAGAAGGTATTGTATACTGGGAGAGGTTGTTCTTGTGAGTGATGGGATTTTGTGGTGAGGAGCTGTTTGGCCAGATTCAGTGCCTGAGTATTAGCAAATAACACAAGAGTGTGGGCAAGAGAGTTCTGTGGACCTCTTCTGCACTGAAGACACTCTTCCTATGTCAGTTGCATGACAGAGATGGAAAAACAAAATACCAGAGAGTCCCTGATGGTAGAGGCTTAAGAACAGTGTCCTGCACAGAAGCTCAGGCTGCCATGGCCCACACAGTTCTTGTCTTCTAGGAAGATAAATGGAGAACTCTGATTCTGGAGCTGTTGGGGGGGTTGGGATGACAACTTATTTATTTTTAATTTGAGTAAAAGATAGATAAAAAATGGTAAAAAAACAAGGTAAGTTTTTCTAAAAAATGGGATCCTGTGTTACAGCCAGGTAGTCAAGAACTGTTGGCTTGTTACAACCTCCAATCTCTTTTGATTTTGTGACAATTTGTTTCTGCTTCCTGTATTAGTTAAAAATAACTATTTTCCCCTTAATACAGGTAACTCACTGGCATAGTCCGTACTTTTTTGCCTACTTCCCTGCAGCCTCTTCCTTCCCAGCTCTTCTTGCAGATATGTTGTGTGGTGGAATAGGATGTGTGGGCTTCTCTTGGGTGAGTTTGCTCTGGTGTGTGGTAATGGTGCTTCACCTTGCCAAGATTTTAAGCATTTCAGTAACATTCTACAATTAAATTATTGATAAATAGCAGTGAAGTCATAGGAGTATTTTTGTAGGTAAATTTCCTTGATTAATTAAGGGTTTTTACATAGACACCCTGAATGATTCCAGGAATAAAAGGCTATTTCCTCTTGCAAGTTTTGTTCTTGAAAAATCACCAACGTTTAGAGTTAGCGGTAGCAGTGCAAACATACTGGTAATCCAGTAAGAAGTATGACTATTGTTTAGCACCCAGTGTTGTAATTTCTCTTTTAATCTGGATGAATGGAAAATTACCTTAAAACCCCCACATTCATATGCGGTATACTCTTCTCAAAGGAGGCTGGTATTTGATGTTGAAAAAAATATGCAAGATGCAAATCCTAGCTTTGACATTTGACCGTCATTGTCCTATGTAAGGCCTATTTTGACATTTTTTTAGTAAATGTTAGAAACTACATGCACAAAATGGTCTTCAGGTCCCTAACTTGGCTAGTGACATCAATCATCTAGTCTCTTCCTTTATAGTCAAAAGAAAGAGAGAGAGAAAGAATTATTCTTGCTCTGGTAGATCTGACTTCTCTTCACTGTCTAGAGAGATTATTTCCTCTAACCTGTTTTTCAACACAGGCTTCAAGTCCAGCTTGCACTGAGCTGGAGACTGTCATGCTGGATTGGCTAGGGAAGATGGTTAATTTGCCTGAAGAGTTTTTAGCTGGGAAGGATGGCCAAGGTGGAGGAGTCATTCAGGTAAGAGGGGGCATGAAAAAAAAGTATGGATTGAGTTTGTGAATTCATGATTTTGTTAAGTCTTTATACTAGGACACTAATGAAGGAAATATATAATTTTTTTGCTGCCACATGGGTTCCTTTCAAATTTTCAGAAAGACTAATGGTCTGTGAGAATGTCTGTAGGTGGGCAGGATCATTCATGAAAGTAATGCTTTTGTTTTTAGAGCAGCTGATTTCTAAAACACCTCTCAGTGAAGAATTGCTAGTAGTTCAATTTAAAATTTAGGCTTAAAATTCAAATCAGGATTGTGTAGGATGAAGACTTTAATTTGTTATTCGGTCAGTTGAGCTCATACTTACCAAAAAAATGCAGCAATGTTTTATAGCTGAGGTTAGAAGTCTGCCTTTTACATGTGCAGTTGTTTACTTCAGTCAGTTTCCACAGAACACTGGAGATAAACTTGGATAAATAGAAATAGCACAAGGTAGTAGAAATTCTATCAATTTTTGCCAAAGAGGTTGAAATTATTTTAAGTTTTTCTTATATAACAAAAGATGTCGGAATATTGTAAGAAAATGAAGAGCTGCTTAAAATTTGAACCTAAGAAGTTCTATCAATAGATAATTATAATACAGTTAATAATAATAATAATACAATAAATAATACAATTTGAGACTACACTGCATATCCAAACTAGAAAAAAACCCCAAACTTTGATATTGACTGCTTAATGAAACTTAAAATGTCTGAACAGATAACTTGAACAATAATGAATATATCATCAATGGGCAGTCTTGCATGTACAATAAAGCTGTATTGTTTGTCAGCCATGGCTCCACTAGCATGTGGTCATTCTGCAAATGCAACTCTCGTAACAGCTATTAATCTATCTAAAACAGATCTCTGCTATGAAGAAGATTGAAATTTAAATAATTGTTCTGTGCTCCTTTGATAATCTCTGGAGTGTGGTCATTGGAGGCCAGGGCACAATCCATTTTATCCTAAGACAGGCTTCTGATATACATCTGAATTACGTGCTAGAACTGGGAGATTCTTTCTTTGATCTCAGCTGCAAAAGCCTACAGCATATTCCAATGAATTCTTCCCAACGTCTTCCCAAGCAAGAATGAATTTAACCCAAATGCTGTCGTTGTCCTAGATGGAGCTGTACCTACACCAGTGTATTTCCAGTGTAGTTCTTTACTCATCTGGTTGCTCTGTTAGTGTCTTTATCATTACGATTGCTAGGGAGGGCTTTATATTCAAGAAATCAAGCTTCCCTCATGTATCTTAGCAGCATCTATTTTGTACCAGTGAAAGCAAGCAATTATGCCTGATTGTTATCAGCAGGAAATATTGCCCCTCCAGGCTGACAGTGCTGGATTGCCCATAATTTTCATCAGGAACCAGTCAGTTTCAGAATCCAAAGTGGGCTCTGTGTTCCTGCTTACGATGCAGTCATTTGGGCTGCAGATCCTCTTGTCTTGCTCTTGAAACAATAATGATCCAAGCAAGAGAGCGTGAGGCAAAGACAACGTGAGTGTGTGAAAGTGCCAGTCATTCTGTTCGTAAATGCCAAGTAATTATTGTGCTGTTGGGCAAAACTGAGCCTGTGAAAATTGCCTCTTAATTACATTTGAAAGTCTATGTCAATATGAAGCACTTTGTTGTTGTGTGCAAGATGACACTTCAAAATGCTAAAAGATGAAAGAAAATTTCAGTTCAGAGCTCTGGTGGACATGAACATCAGCTCTTGCTGATATTTCTTCCGCCTCTTGAGCCTGCTTGCCATGGCAACCTTTGTTTGCCTGTGGTAAAAGCAAAGGTATCATCATCCTTCACTTAATGCAGAATACAGCATTCAAGAGGAGAAAAAACAGCTTTCAAAAATAAGTGAGAAAGCAGCTTTCTTCCCGAAGTTTGTATCCTGCTGTTCATTCTAGATAAATTGCTGGAAAGTGTACCTGCTTTGAATTTTAAAGAGTTTTCTTGCTCTGGAAAGAAAAAGTATTTTAGGGGTGAGACAAAAATATCTTTGGCCTGGCAAAGAACACTGCTGATTTATCTTACTTGTCAGTTAGCCAAGTAGTTCAAGAACCAAGGCATTTTTTTTCCTCAAAAATTTTTAGCACAAGACTTTGATGCCAAGTTTATAGAAGAGCATTGCAAACCAGGATCTGCAAGCAGTATAAAAAGCTTCCATGTAAAAAAGGTGACTCAGTATAAAAAAAAGTGATTTATGGAAACTGAGGCAAGGGGAAAATGCCTGTGTCTATTGTGAGACATTCAAAAACATTTCCACGTTGCTGGATTCAGGTGCTTTTAGGCTGTGTCCCAGCTGTATATCAGGAAGTAAAATTCAGCTAGGCAACAGGCCCTTTTCATCCTTGTTTCTGTAAAAGGAAATTCATACAAGAACTGTTATATACATTGACTACTCACCAGCATAGATGAAGACCCAGGATATCTTGTGGCACTCCTCAGAAAGCTGAGGCTATTCTTCAGCCGAAGCCATTTGCCCACCCAGCCAGGCAATCTCCAGAATAGTGGGGCCTAAATTTCCAGATCTCAAATTAATGCCTTAACATTTGAAATTTCTTACAGCCGTTTTCTTTTATATATTAATGCCCATTTTTGCAACATGCGTATTCCATACATGTCCTGGAAATACACTAACAGTGTAAACAGTTATTTTATTTCAGCTATTTTGACTTTTTAGACAGAAAAAGTAGGATGATTTCTCCATGTTCTGATATTCTGATGAGAGCTCTGTCCAGCTACAGACCATATACAGAATAACATTAAATGAGGACATTGCCAAATTATGTTTTCTGTAATTAATAGACCAAATTTCCTTCATCCCTTGCCTCCACATGGAAGTTCTACCGTACCTGTCCAAAAGTAGTATTTATATCCTTATTCCATACTGTATCTGTAATATTTCCCTCAGTTGCCATAATACTGTATGCAGCAGCAGCAGCTATAAGAAATGCACAAAAAATGAAAAAAAATACACAAAACTGTCTCCAGCTTGTCTTTATGTCCTGGAGTCTACATTCCTCAAATTTCACACCACCAGAAAGGCAGATAAAATATATTCATCACTGGCTATACATTCAGTGACTGTTCAGGGACTGTCCTTTTCCTTGTTTACTCCATTGATGAGGCTGTTGAATTTCAGCTGGATTGCATTCATTCACTGTTGAGATGTTCACGTGTGTAGAAGGCAGCTTGGTCTCATATGAATAGCTCAGCTAACTTCAGTATAGGAGAAAGTCTGAATTCACTGGGATCGTTCTCACATATGAAATCTGTCAGATCAGGCCCACCTTCAGGGAAATAAAAATATTTCCCAAGTATTGAAAAGTTTGTTGTAATTAGTAAGTATACACAGGTCTTCAGCAGAGGGAGGGGAGAATTTTGGTACAGGACAAGAAACATCACTCCAAAGTTAGTTTGTTCACACTGGGGATATTTCTGAGACATAGATATTAATATAAGTGACTCTATTCATCGCACTGTTATGTTTCACATGATGTTTGATCAACTTTGAAAGTACCTAAAAACTTCATCTTGTATACAGACACCCCAATGCACTGAAATCTATAAGCATGTATTTACAAACTGCTACTTATAGTTTAAAAGAGCAGTGTAAGGCATATTTCAGGTGCATGTTCTAGATGAAAACCGTATAAAGAATTTCTGGGAAGTTTTATTCTGTGAAATTTATTGATAAATTGATACAAAAAAATTCTCCTTTTTGTTGTCACAGAGTATCCAAGATACATTTTAAACTGATGTTTTGTAAGTCAAAGTGCAATTTAGAAATAGTGTGTGACTGTTCCTTTCATCTTTGTTGGTGACGAAGAAAACATACATAACTAATACTTTGAAGTGCAGTTAGCTATGTTGAATCATAGCAGTTTTGGTTTTTCAGTGTTTTTTTCTCTTTTAGCCACAAAAATTTACTTGCCCAAGGTAATTCTAATATGAAAGAAGGCATATAATTAGGCATGTTGCTTGATAGGAGTGAGAGTTGGCATCCAGGTTCTGATGGAACTAAAATGTGCAGAAATCCAGAGTAACAGAAATCAACAATTACTCTGACATTAATATGAGTTAACATCGGATTGGTGCCTGGTTTGAGAGCCTTTTCACATACATTTGAGTCTGTGAGTCCAGCTTTTTAGCACTGATTGCAAGGCTGTTGCCTAAACTGAACAAGCATAGAGATTAAAGAGAATAGGCAGAGGCATTGGGAAGGAGGAGACCAAGATCAAACAGAGATTCGTCCCTTGCTGTCAGACATGTTTTTAAAAAACATAAGATTGTACAGTTTCTCATCTGCAGTTTCTGTTAAGAACTTTGCGGATCCATACAGAATGAATGTTGCTTTTCTTCTTCTGGAATGTTTTTATTTTGAATCTTTCCTCAATTTGTCCCACAGGGGAGTGCAAGCGAGGCCACCCTGATTGCACTGCTTGCTGCAAGAACAAAGACTATCAGACGGGTGCAGTCGGAACAGCCTGAGCTAACAGAAGCAGAGATCATGGGCAGGCTGGTGGCTTATGCTTCTGATCAGGTGAGTACCTCTCATTAACATGGAAACACAGTGTCTATACTTAACAATTTCAGCCATCTGAATAGGCAGGTGAATTTAGTATAAACTCTTTGGATTGGTGACTATTTGGTTTTGGTTGTTTAAATCTTAGTGTACGTTGTAAATGTGTTCCACAGGGGTCCGTATTGGGATCAGTGTTGTTTAATACCTTCGTTAAAGACATAGACGAAGGGATTGAGTGCATCTTCAGCAAATTTGGAGATGACACTGACCTGAGTGGTGCAGTTGACACACCTGAGGATGGGATGCCATCCAGAGGGACCTGGACAAACTCGAAAATTGAGCCCATGGGAATCTCATGAGGTTTGGTAAGACCAAATTCAAGGTGCTGTGCCTGGATCTGGGCAACCCCAAGTACCAACACAGGCTGGGGGATGAACAGATGGAGAGCAGCCCTGCCGAGAAGGGCTTGGGGATGCTGCTCGAACGTGTCCTGGGCTGCATCCAAAGCAGCTTTGGCAGCAGGGCTGGGGAGGAGATTCTGCTCCTCTGCTCTGCTCTGGTGAAACCCCACCTGCAGTGCTGCATCCAGCTCTGGGGTCCTCAGCACAGGGAGGACATGGACCTACAGGAGTGGGTCCAGAGGAGGGACATCAAGATGATCAGAGGAATGGAGCACCTCTTCTATTAGGAAAGCCTGAGAGAATTAGGATTGTTCAGCCTGGAGAAGAGAAGGCTTCAGGGTGACATAGCTGTGACCTAAAGCAGCCTACAAGAAAGACATAGAGGGACTTTTTACAAGAGCGTGTAGTGACAGGACAAGGGAGAATGATTTAAAACTGCTAGTAGGGTGATTATATTAAATAAATTCTTTACTGTGAGGATGGAGAGGCACTGGAACAGCTTGCCTACAGAAGTCGTGGATGTCCCACTCCTGGAGGTGTTCAAGGCCAGGATGGATGAAGCTCTGCGCAGCCTGGTCTAGTGGAAGGTGTCCCTGCCCATGACAGTGGGATTTGCACTAGGTGATCTGTAGGGTCCCTTCCAACCCAGGCCATTCTATGATTCTGTGATAAGTGAACTGGAATTTCACGTGTTCTATCATAATATAGAGGATAAATATCCAGATGTCAGTGTTAAATATCTTTATAAAGAGCTTGTTTGAAGTAAATAAAGATAATTAAATAAGGTATTAATTTCAGTTATGTTTCGTAAGTCTAGGCCATCTTTTGTTACATCCAGTCTTCTGTGTCCGTCTGTGCACACAGTATTTTCCTCCTACAAGCACATGTGCAAACACACATACATCCTCCCCCATATGCATGCGTGTGCACAGATGCATGTACACAGAAAAACCTAATGCGTGAATATAAAGCAAATTGGTCACAGTACTTGAAGAAGCCAAAACAATATTTTTTTTTAAAAAAAGAAAACCTTTAAGATATCCATCTGTCAATCCAACTAAAAAATCTTATAAGGGAACAGAAAACATAATCCTTGATTTCTGACTGTGACTGGTATTTAGCAGACTGAGTTACACTAAATTCTCAGCAGGCCATGACTATGAGAGGCTTTTAATGTTAATGAAAACAAATTCTGCTCATGTGAGTTCTGCTGCTGCTACATTTCTGACACAGTAATCCTACTGAAGGGCCATCCAATGTTGTTTCTCTTAATATCTGTGACATTTTCTTACCTACATGTCAATGAGACAGAAAATAACCCCTCTCTTAGTACTTAATGTTTATTTTAAAGTAGTATCTGATATGCAGAGTAAAATGGCCAGGTTTCATCCTTACTTTGATTTACTACTAAGTGTATGTTAGAAAGCACTGTAGAAGAAGTTAACACTACGCTTGCTCTTTGCTGGTGGGAAGAGGGACTAGATGTGCATGGTGAGAAAATTCAAGACAGGAAAATATGAGAAAGGATGACTGCTTTCAAGAGGCACAAAGGATATTTATCCTTTTTTTTTCACTTGGGACCCTAAGGTCAGTATTGTGCAGACCACCAGTCCCAGGGCTCTGACCGACCCAGTGATGCACAAAACCTTTTACTTGTTTTGATTTTTTTGTCCTGTGTAAGAGGCTGACCTGAAATGAGGACTGACAAGCCTTCCTGCCTACTGAAGGTCAGAGGATCTTATGTTTACAGAAGGATTTGCCTTAAGATACTGCTGACCTTTCCAAGAAGATTGTTGCCTGGCTCACCGTTCCTTCTGCGTTAAGAACAGACCTGTGTGACTCATAGGCAATAATCCACAAAAGAAAGTTAAATGTAAGCCATTCTGTGGGAGGAAAAACCATTCACTGATACAGCCCAGCGATGCAAGGATGCATTTGGAAAAGAATCTTGCTACAATTTTTGAATCTTGATGAAGCAGTTTAGGGGTTCTGACTGGCTAACAACCTCAGTGTATTATTATGGTTTGCTTATTTGCAATTGTAGTATAAATAAGTTCTAAAATACATTTTTCCGTTGTACAATTGAATGAAGTATGGTATTGCTATGCCACACACTTTGTTTTCCACTTAAAAAGTTCTGTCTCAAGTCTAGGCTTCCAAATTTTCTCAAGTTGGTGCCTAATTAGTTACCAAAGCACTTTAAGGAGAGGCACTGCTGAGATACAAATTAGTGTTACATCTGTCTTTAAAACATGTCATTCCAGGGATATGTGAAGTTGAAAGGCAAAAATCTAGTCTAGGTTGAACAAAATTCTGGATTGTTATTTTTGTGATTATATGCTAAATTAAAATAGAATTAATAAGCAGTCTTATAGGTGCTGCCAAGAATCAACACGGAGATTGTGAATGAGAATAGTCATGATATGAAAAGGTGAGGAATTTTCCTCTTTCAAATTAATGGTGATTAATGAAACTGTAGAAGGTAGATGGTAAAATAGCTTTTATGTTTGTTTGTTTGTTTTAATCATGCTTTAAAGGAGAGTATTCTGTGGCTAAATATATCTTTCATTGTTAATGGTGTTTTTATTCCTGTTATTATTCTCTTGTACTTCACAAATTTATAAGAATTTCTTAGTGATATCTTGTTTTTATTTACTGAGATGTGCTTTATTTTCTAAAACAGTATTATTTCAGGGGAATTCAAATGAAGTGGGCTGTAAATAAAAGAACATATTGGGAATGATTCTTACTTGCCTAAAAAAGTGAATGAATGATCGAACCACAATTTAGTCAGTATGAAATCTGAAAAAAATGGTCATGTAAGAAAATATCTGTCTGTACCATACTGTGACATGTATAATTTTAGAGTTCAGCAAAACTATACACCATAAAAATATGCTAGCGAGCACTTGAATCATTATCAGACAAGATGATTGTCTGCACATCTTTTGATTGATTTAGAGCCAAATCCTGAACCTCTACATCAATCCTACCATGTAAATTAAAGCTCTCACTAAGGTTAATGGAACTCTTGTCTGAATGGTGTCATGGCAATGGTCTCAAGGATATGTCAGGGTTGCTATTAGTTTACTCTGTGTGTGTATTTATGTATATATGTGTACGTGTCCATCTACCTATATGAAAGGTGGAGAAGTATGTATCTGTTACGCATCATCAACAGTCCCAGGATCTCAAGTATGGCTTTACTTGAAAGGACTTAATATTTTTCATTGTAAATTCAGATGAACTTCTTACATTCCAGTAAAAGGTATTGGTCTTAAAACTTGCCCATTTCCTTGTAGGCTCATTCATCTGTAGAAAGGGCTGCACTAATTGGTGCTGTGAAGATTAAAAGTGTTCCTTCAGATGACACATTTAGTGTTTGTGGTTCAGCCCTGAAGAAAGTTCTGGATGAAGACAAAGCTGCTGGTCTTATACCATTCTTTGTGAGTACTGGATTTTAATTAATCAGTGGATTTAAAGCTTCTGATAAGGTGCTTTTGACATGAATAGATGATCTCATCCCTAACAGAGTCACTGATAGGCAGCTGAGCTAGAATACTAGGAGAGGTTCCATGAGTGTTCTTCACATGCCTTTCTGTGCAGGAGGAGAAATAAATAGGAGCAGCTGGTTGCACTTCTCAGCAAAATGATGTTTGGGGCCCATTTTGTAGTTGCATGTAGTCCTGAAGTGTTATAATCTCCTAACCCCTGACTTCTGAACTGTTTACCTTTATTAAGCAGGTTCCAGCTTACTTACAAATAAAACAAGTTTAAAAGCAATAAATTAAATGATGCTATCTCAAGCTTAAGTGTCTTCAAGAAACAATAGTTTCCCCTTGATACTACTTCAGCAAAGAAATGAACCTCCATAATACACCTCAAATATCATTGAGATCAGACACTGTCTGTCAGGTACTTGTGAGTATGTAACTAATCTCTAAAACGTGAGCTATAGGGAATGCAGCTGTGGAAACTTTTAAGTGTCACCATTTCTTGTTACCTGTCTACTTTCTTTTCCAGAGATTCCTGTTTCCACATCTGGACAGCAAAGGCAAATATAGTTATGTCTCAGTAGCTTGAGATCATAATCCCCCAATTTTTGACATAGAGCAGTGTTAGATTAGATAAAATTCTAAAGTTTGGTTCTACCATGATAAGTACCTGATCAAAAAGAACATTTGCTTATTCATCAGATCTACTACTCCTCCTGCCAGTTCAGAACACCATGTTACTATTTCAAGTTAAAACAAGATTTTGCCATTTGGTTTTTTCCCATGAAGTAGGTAACTTCTATTGTGGTTTTGTACATCATCAACAAAATTCTTTGCTCATTTCCAAGCATTACGCTCTACTAAACTTGATACAGACCACGGGCTGTATAGATCTATTAAGGGGTATAATATGCTACAAAGAATATGTTTTTACTGGCCTCCACTGAAGAAAAGTGAAGAGAAAAACCCATACACAACTAATTTAGAAACTGAGAACTTCAGAAATGGGATTTTTTTAAGAGATTGAAAAATAAGTCACTTTTTTCCCCAGAAAAGTCATGTCTGACAATGGTTGTTTCTTTTCTTTCGTGTTCTAACATTTTGAAAAGGGATAATGTGACTTAAATTTCTATGAACTGTTTTCAGAAGAATTAGAAGATTGAGCTTGCTTACAGTCATGGATAAGTGCCAAATGGGACAAAGAAGCTTAAATTTCACCAATCTCTTTTGAAAATATAATCTTTTTACTCTTCTTGTTATTAACCTTTAGAGAATGTTTTTATGTAGTATGAGGATAACTAGAGTGAGAAGTGGTTTTCATATGTGCAGAATGCTGCTAATTTCTAGGCTGCCTAGAACTAGCGAGTCCTTAGAATGACCAAGCACATCCTGTCAATTGCTTTACAATATAACAAGATTCTGACTGAGAAACATCTCTAGGGATTCCAAAAAGAACGTTTTTCTGTGGGATGCACCTACTGAGGCAAAGAACATGCCACAAGGCATGCTTTATTTCTCTGTGTTACGATCCCAGCTTATAATACCTTACACAGGATCCTGTTTGTATATCTCACTGTTAATTTTAAATAATTACAAGTACAGCATGATATCACATCTTCGTGCAGTAACTATAAAGTTAATGTGTTTTTTCCTCAGCTTTTGTCCATTAGCAAAAAAAATACAACTTGCCCCTCATAAATATTCATGCCTTATTAATTTTTCTATGCATAGCAAGAGGAAATAAAAATTTCTAATTTATGTATTCAGTGACTCCTTTACAAAGGGTGATTTAACTGCTGTTTTTCTTCCTCTGTATGTTTAGCTGTGCAAAACAGGCTTTCAAAGACAGCAGAGGCTCTGCCTAAGTTAATATTGCCTGTATCGAGTCTTCCATTTATTTGTATATATAAAACATGTCAGCTTAGGTTAAACTAGATCTCATTATCGGTATGGTGTGCCTCTTAACTCAAAAGGTGTGTTAATTCTCTGTCATGCTGAGCAGCAGTCCATGCGCTGTATTAGTGCTCCCTTTTCTGGCTTGCAGATTTCAAAAGCCTTTCCATTTCTTTTGTTCTTGAGTAATTTGGTGCTGTTGTATTTTGTTCTGGCAACAAAGATATGCACATTGCCAAGGAAACACCTTACAGCCACTTGATTCCTTGTCTCCCTGTATTCACTGATCCTTCGCTAAGGGGAGTGATTCAACATCAAGGCAACAAGTTTGATGGAAGAAATTCTGCCTGAAGAGACTTGTGACAGCAGAGACATCATTCCTAATGAAGATGTCTTGTTTGCGTCCAAGCTGTTACAGTATCCCTTAGCAGCAAGAAAAAGTTTTGTAAGGGATTAAAAAGAAAATACAAGTAAATTGCAATGCCTTATAGGCATGTTTCTCCTCTTATACTTAATGAATAAATGAAGAATCATTATACTGAGCTTGATAGCAGTGCTTTCCCTGTAGAGGTGAGTGGATAATTAGGGTCAGGTTTGTTTGATGTGAAACAGGTTCTGTCATTAGAGCAATCTGTTAATTAAAGGTTTGCTTTTCACGTACATAGGATTTGGCAGTCAGCCTTTTTTGGGGAGAGGCATTGTCTTTAAAAGGAATTTTTGCATTCCTACCCACTGTAAATGTCTTGTAGCAGTACTAATGTATATATCATTTCGTTCAGTAAAAGCTGTTGCCACTAGGGTACCCAGATGTCTACTTTTGTTTTCTTTATTTTATTTCCAAGTTCAGACTTGTGTTAATTTGCCTCTTTCAAAATACTTTTTCAGAAACTGAAACAGAGATATTTTCATATACTAAAGCAAGCAGACTGTGCAAACAAAGCACTTAACCATGTCAGGTATTGAGGCACTAAAGCTGCCACAATTTACTGAGGAGCCATTTCCCAGCACGGATGATGTGCAGCCCTTCAGCTGGCCCCGAGTTAAGAGGGAGCTTTAAAGCACGTGCTGAAGTCATGTCAATTTCATTAATTGTAAACACACACTGGTGGTTAAGCCCATGTGTAAATGCCTCTCTCAGTTGCGCCCTATGCTCCCAGCTTGAGACAGGCCTCTGTGCAGGCTGAAGGTTGGCTGAGATGCTCAAAAGTGAAGACCACTAAGTTAAGCACTTCTAAATTCAGATATAGTGCCCACTGCATTAAAGCCTAGTTCACCTAAACGTGTGTAAGTGGCCTGTGAGCTTTGTGCTGTCTTTCCTAAGTCAGCACTGATAGACTGCAGCTGGCATATACAAGGTACAATACACTTCAGCGACCTCAACCACATAAAACTGCTACAACACAATTGCCTGCTGCCCAGCATGAAATCTCTCTGATTCTAGATGAAACTACTCTTCTGAACGATGATCCACAGGATATTAAGAAGCAGGCTGTTTGTATCCCGACTCATTCAGGAAACAATAAATCAGAATCAGACTGACAGAGGAGCCATCTTTTCAGTAGAAGTTAACACTTAGATCCTGACCACAGATTTCCATTTGGAAGAAGCATTCTTGAGACATGTACAGATGTCTAGGGTGATGTTTCTTAACCCCCGGTTTCTGAATGATTGCTGTTCTGTAAAATACCGAATGGTGGTTTAGAGAACTGTTGCAGTTTTCTTCAGGCCACAGACATTCTCATGAGTGCAAGCTGGCAAGAACTGAATAGGAGAAAATAAAAACAATAAGCGACCATTGAAAGTTCTGCCTCATTTTAGTTATTTGCAAATGAAAAGCTTTGTGGTGGAACCATGCAAAATGTGTCCACATCTTTTTCAAAAGCTGTAGGAGGTCTTCCAGTTGAAAAGATTAAGAGTAATTGCTCCCAGGAATCATAAAGATCCATGCATGCTTCCTGACATAGCTCTCCATTTCAGGAAAGTAATACATGAGTTGACCGAGGCAAGCATTTTAGCTGCTTTGTATTCACAACCAAGGGCTGAGTCAAATTTGAAGTGCACAACCTGAAAAGGAAAAGGCCTGCAGGCTATACTGAGCCATCAGTCCCATTTCTGTGATGCAGCCTGTCCCCTGCCCTTTGCGCAAATGTGATTTTTCTGGTGTTACACAGGCTACAAATTGAGTTAGATCGATTCTGTAGTACTGAGGCGGGGTAATGAGAGTCTTGACAAGAGCAGACACTGTCACTCTAAGTGGTTTCTGAGAATTAAAGCAAGTAGCTTTGAGGCTTAGACACCTGCAGAGAGGAAAACAAAATTATTTTAGAAATTGAGGTATACTTTACAGAATAAGCCACTATTTGAACAACTAAGCATATGTTTTAACTCACATAATTTCTCACTGAAAAAACATACTGTTCATCCTGATTAGAAGGAGAATACCTTAACTGCAGTACAACACTAATAACAATAATGTGTAACTTTTTGTTGTGAAATTTCCGTCATTATTTTAATTTCTGGACTAACCAAGGCAATTTCACTCTAATCTTATCAGAAAATTCATACCATGTTACCATAAAATATATGTGTAAAAGCAGAGTTAAGTCTACAGTGCACTCTTTTTATTTATTTCCCAATCCAATGGGTTATATCTTTATGCACATAGAAAAACTGTGATTTTCATCATGATACCCTCCATTTCTTGTGATCCAATGTATAGATCTGTAGTTCAGCCAAAGATGAAATGGAAGTTTCTCCTGGGAACATTATAGGTAGACAACAATATGATAAATATATTTTCACTCCATACGTATGTGCCTTCTTAGGAAAAACAGGGACGAAATTTATTCCTATTTAAAAAAATATCCTGCAATGTTTTCAAAGCAGCCTCTCTCAGAGGGTGATTAGTCTTCTAGAGTAGTCATAAACATACCTCAAGGCACTTCAATTTTTCTGTTTTTCTCATGTGTTTTAGGAATATAGAAGGGCCCAGTATAGATAAAGATTAGATTGTCTTGAGGGAAAAACATGTTACCTCACAATTTTACTAACTATATACATGCAATGTGCTTCTCATTTTCAGAATTGTATTTGTTTCAAACTCCGGTTCTTAGTAGCTTAATATAGAAAAAATACTGAGTTGTCCCTTTATTATTTTAATAATGACTTTTTTCAAGTTTTGCTGTGACAGAATGTTTGTTTCTTGAAAAGGCTAGTGGATGGACAAGTATCATTTAGGTTTTCCATTCTCTTCTTATTGGTCTCATCTTGAATTTGCTTAGGTACATGGGCACACATCCACACAGAAAAATGTGGCTAGTTCCAGGTATATAGGGTAAAATTGTAGGAGCAAAATATGTTGCATTGACAGTGTACTTGGCAGAAAAGGTAACCAGAAATGCTAAAATAAAAAAAGCAAAATTCTGAGTTTGGCATTTTTATAATCATCTTCTAGCTGTACTATAGTTGATGTGTGACCTTGAATAAATTATCTAATTCTTTTGTACTTCAATACTCTGACTAAAACACAGCATACTTTATTTGTCTATTTAAACTGTAAAGTGTCTTTTACCATGTAAACATCTAGTACAAGACAAAAACCAGACTCAGCCTTTATTAGTGCTTTCAAAAATAAGACAGGGTGTTTAAAACAGAAGTGTAGCAATGAAAAATAAAATAATGTCAGTTTATATGCCCTTGGTAGTTGAGGTTTTTTTGGTAAAAATTCTACCTGCATATTACCAGTAAATTACAATAGCTCATTTTCACCTAGTTATATTCTCTTTATACAGTGAAACTTCAGCATTTATGTTGCCTCTGCTTTTGGCCCACTGGTCACACAGAAGGATATATTAAATGAGACATTAACAGAATGAAGGAAGAACTGTTCCAGTGTTTTAGGATGAATCCGGGAGCAGTTGTTTATCTGGGAAAAAGTCTTGCAAGCCAAATAGTGAACATATGCTACTAGTGAACAGGTTCCAGGTTGCAGATCTCTTGAGCATAAATTTGTTACAAATCTCTGTTGAGAGCTGTGGCTCTGATCAAGACAGCAACATTTGTCTATCTATTCTGTCAACAATAATTCCAGCACCTTTGAGTTGCTCAAGTTCAGAACTTGCTTCTATACCCTGAACTGCAAATCATTTTGATGGGATTTGCATATGTTAGGGTAGTATTGAGCCACACGATAAGCATGTGGAACATATAGAAAATATATAAAATATAGCATTAGCACAATACTGTGACTATATTAACAGTACTTATCATTCAATTTTATATTAACATTTGATTTTATGCAACTACTTCAATGGACTATTGTGGGAGCTTTGCAAAAAACCCACCCACAGTCAAAAAGTTCCACTAAGGGTAGGTAATGACTAATATCAATTTTTTTTGCCCTATAACGTCTATTCTTTCTGTTTATTGCTGCCTTTGCAGACAGTTTTTCTCATTTGGTAATTTTCTATGCTGTAACACTTTTTTTTTTTTTGGCTCTGCAGTTCTGTGCAACACTTGGAACCACCCCTTGCTGCTCCTTTGACAAATTGTTAGAACTGGGTCCTATTTGTAAGTCTTTGCTGCTTCTTTCTAAAATTGCAGATACCAGTTTAAGCCATGCTGAGTCATTTCCAGGACATTATGCAGTGTCAGTGTCCAAATCCAATAAAGCTACTTATAGATGAGACCTTCAGTTATAGTTTTATTTCTAATATTAGGTCAAGCAGCAAATGTGCATTCTCAAACTGTTAAAAAAGTTAGAGGACATTGTCTCAAGGGTTTCTTTTCTGGGGGGTATATTTTGGAACACTGTCAGTTAAGCATTACTGTAAGTGCCTCCGTTTGTAACACTTTTCTTTGAGCCCTTCTACCTGCAAGTGCATCTAGAGCAATGATGAATATCAGGGAAAAGTTGAGCTCTTAATTCTGCTCTGCACCAAGTGTTTTGTTTCTGCCTGGTTCTAACAATTATAAAAAGTAGGGAAATATGCACCAAAAATCCCCCTGTATTCTTAATCCTCACTCTCCCCTCCCCAGTTTCCTCTCTCTTTCAAGAAAATAGAACAAATGCCAGGGTATTTAATACAGTTATCAAGTCATAGACTCTTCATAAGTATTTCTGTGTTATGGTTTGTTGTGTCAAGCTTTGATCTGCAGCAGGGCTTGGTCAAAAGCACACGTTTTCTGGCTGCTGTAAATGCTACCAAAGTGCACCATATCTCTTCAAGTGTACATTTAGAACAGGAAATCTGTAGCTGTAAGCAACTGGAAGCAGCTTCATAGAAACACAGCTTGATTTGATGTCCTGTTAATTTATTCAGGTGGGGTTTAAAACTTTGGAGCTTTTGTGGTGGTCACTTGCTCTGTGAGGCTTCCTGCCTTTCAGCACAAGCCCCAGAGACTCAGTTTCTCCCAGTTCTTCTTTTTAAACAGGTTCCTAGTAGTCCGCTTAGCAGCTACAGATTATTTTGCTGTTTGGGTTATTCCTACAGACCTGACCTAATAAAATAGTGATACCAATAATTTTAGGGATAGCACATAATCATGTGTTCCACCTCAATCATTCCCTGCTTGTGCAGCAGAGCCCAGCAGAAGGATGGCAGTGAAGTCAGAAGTCTCAAGCTAGCTTTTCTGCTTAATTTTCTCCTTAGCATCCATGAGCAGTAGTCCTGTGATATAAAGGCAGTGTCTCAAACCAAGTATATTTAAAAACAGACAATCAGTTAAACCTTCAACATGTGTTCAAAATAAACCTAAGTTGTGGATGCTGTGAATTTTATTAGCTTTTCCCAGACATTCATGCAAAAAGAAATTTTTGTTCACAAGAATGCAAATTTCAGCATGAAGTTGGTGCCCAACTGCAGATCTCAATGGATATACCTCTCTATGTGGAAATAACCATCAGAATTATTTGGTGACCAGTGTAAAGATGTTATGTGGGCTTCAGCCATCAACTGATAGACCAAAATTGTTACTGAATGCATTAAAACAGTGATCTCTAGTAGAGTGTGAATACTAAATTAGAGTATATGTGAGCTGCTCATATGCCCATATGCCAAAATATTCCTGCAGAAACCATTCAATGATTAATCAAAAGTAGCACTTTCATAGCATTTCGGTGCTTGCTTTTGCATGTGTCTCCGTCCTTGAAATAAATAGTTTGCTGCACATAGTTCAAAAGCACGTGCATGCACATTTATCAATATGTAAAAAATACTGTTTAGAAACATATTTGTGATTCGTGAGTTAGAAATGGGGAGCACAGCTAATATTCTAGCTCCTCCTGCTAAAGTAGTTTTGTTACCATAGGTATGATAGCTAAATCTCTAGATACAGTTTTTAAAAGTGTATTTTATAATGGGTCTTAATTCAAAACCAGAAAATAATTTATGTTGCTTAATTTTAGTAAGAGAAACCTAGAGATGATGATCCTTTTGGGTCCTTTCCAACACAGGATATTCTATGAGTCTATGGTTCTGTAACTTTGTTCCATTAGAAGTGGGAAGGAAAAATAATACGTTATTTATACATTTTTATATATTAATGAAAACCCAGATGGTGGAAACATTTAATCTATTAATTTAATTTTAAATTGGGAAAATAATAACATCAAAGAGAAATCTCTCAGGCACTTGGTTTCATGCAAATTAATTGGGCTTTTTAATCTGCTGTTTAATTTATTTCCTTCAATTATTTTTTTAGGTAATAAGGAAAATATCTGGATGCATATTGATGCAGCCTATGCGGGGAGTGCTTTCATCTGCCCTGAATTCAGGCATCTTTTAAATGGAGTGGAGGTGAATGAGTGTTTTTTCTCTAGCAGCCTGCTGAAACCTTGCTCTTTCATAGAATTTGTGGGTTTCTTATGCACCCAAGATTAATGGCTCTTCCAGAATCTCTGAGTATGCTGCACTTTAGTTTGCACTACAAATCCCTGTACATTCTATTACATTACTTAAATTATTTAATTTTTACTGGTTTATACTTGGAGTATGGAAGTACCCCTCTATAAGAAGTTTGTCATTCAGAATAACAAGTAGTACTGAATCAACAAATAGAAAAGAGGAACTTTTTCCCAAATATCGCTAAAGACATATTTATGACATCCTAATTCTACATCACACAAAGAAAGAGGAAAAAAGTAATAATTTTGACAAATTAATGAGCTCATTATATCTGGTTTTTTTCTTACATCCTGAAAATCAAACAGTATAGAGCCAGTAGCTGTATCTCAAACAGACAGGGTTTAATAACCAAGAGACCTAAATGAAATATTCCCCCCCAACAGCACTGCTGTTCCTTTTCCGCCGCCTTGCTGAGCTACTTGGCATTCAGTTGCTTAGATAAGAATACTTCAATTTCCTGCTGCTCCCCTCAGACAGTCAGATAAGTCCTTGTCTTCCACGTCAGTGGAGAAAATATTACTGTTTGGTAAAGCCAGAAGTTTAAACACAGCACTGATAGGCAGTGACTAATGAAGAAGAGGAGGGAAAACCCCCTCACAAATAAAGCATTTCTTTCTGTCTCTTTTTTATCAGCAAATGAAGCTTGTTCTAATTTCCTGTGGGGGAATATTTTTTAAATTATTGTTATTGGTTCCTGAAGGAAATGAAACAGCATCCCTTGTCTGGGCCAGCATTTGTCATGAGAGTAAATATTTAACAACCATGAATAGGTTTCCTATCTTGCATAGTACAGGGTGATAGCTAGATAGATGTATAGATAGATAGATAGAGAGACAGAGAGATAATCTTCTCTTATTAGAGCAATTTTTAATTGTTTACAGGTGACAGGGAAGGTTATGAAAAGCAAATGAGAACAGAAAAGTGCTATATGGAATAGTCAGACCTTGGTGCCGCTGGGTCCCCATCCCCAGCTTTTTAAGGCTGGTGACTTCTGCCTTTGTTAAAACAGAAAACATGGATGCAGCCTTTCCCACATGGTGTCCATCTTACCTACCTGGGTTTCTTCTGATGCCCCCACCTAAACATATGTCAAGTAAACCAGGCCAGGCACATGGTGTATAAACGTATTGTGAGTGCTTACTCTTTGGTCATTTTTCTTTTGATTTAGATGAAACAATAATTTCTACTGAAAGAAAATACCCTGTCAGAAAAAAAAAATCCCTGGTCAGTTGTAATTTTTTGAAGGAATATGATGTGCAGACTCTGAATTACATATATAATTTATTGCTATATATGAATTTTGCGTGTATTAGTTTAATATTCTTGGAAGTAGAAAGCTTAGGGTATTGTTATTGGAAAATGTGATATGAACCCCAGTTAATGTTTCTGAATATGCAGATTTATTTATTTATTTATTTTAATTCACAATAAGATGTATACTTTTCCATAACATATATATCTAGAAAGTATAATTGTAAACAAATGCTCAAAATGTTGATAATACCACTAGTCTAACTGCATACCTAGTGTAAATTCCACGGCCAAAATAAATGAAGATTTAACTACAAGAGTTACTAAATAAAGATGCAGTGCAGGAACTGATTCAGAGTTACACAGACAATTTGACAAAGTTATATCATTAGCATGTGGACCCTTTTCTCTTTTATAATTCTGTTTTTATTTATCCATTCTCAGTTTGCAGACTCATTTAATTTTAATCCTCACAAATGGCTCCTAGTGAATTTTGACTGCTCGGCTATGTGGTAAGTATTACAGTAAAGGGAAACATTACAAGAGATAAAACTGAGGTTATATTAGTCTTCCTTTCTAGCAGTAGACATTTATTTACATTTCTCTACTGAAATGAGGAGAACTGGATAGCTTTAACTCTTATAAATTATTTACAGAATTAAAACTTTCATTTCATCCAAGGTTCAAAAACATGAAATTTAGAAATAGGCCTGAGCTCTGCATTATGTTCCAGAAAGAGAGAGAAGTCCCAAAAAGTCTGTAGATTTATACTTGATCCATTCTGAGACTGTTTAAAACATAAATAAAAAAACCTTATTTTAAAGATATCGGTGCAATGAACAGCATGCTGAATAGGGCGCTTTTTTTCCCCCTTGTTTTTCCATAAAATTTCTTTTGGTTTGAGCTTTGATTCTTTTAAAAGCCTTTCTAAAAATGTTTAAGATTTGGCTGATGAAAAGCAGCTGATTTCAGAAAGGACTATTTATGTAATTTTGTACTGACTTTACATTTTCCCAGATGACAGCAGAGACAACATTTTGATATTAAAAGATGCCAAAATAGAAACCCATAGACGTACTTTCGAACAAAGCAAAGTATCATGGCAGTAATAATAGCATGGGTTTGCTAAAAACATTCCATAGCAGATGATCCTATTTTGTCCCAAACTACATGCTTACCAGCATCATAACTAATGATACTTATTAGCAAAACAGCTATTCAACAAATGCAGACTATTTATCAAAATAAATGAAAACATTAATTTCAGTTATAATAGAACAGAATTTGCAAAAGCAAAAAAAAGAAGACTCCAAAACATCATCCAGAAATAGGTCACCTTATTTAAAAGAATAATAAATGTGAGACAATGATCTCTCAGTTGCTTTTGGTTAACCTTCATCTCTTTTAATTTCCCTGGCAAAGTAGACTTTTCAGGTTATATATATATATTTTTTACTTTAATATTTCAGCTGGTGTAGTCATTTCAAATCTTCCAAGACATTATGGTTTTTTCTTTTCCTTAGGGTGGATAGCTTGCATTTTGACCCTAATTCATCAGTAGTGGCAGCATGCCATAGTGTGCTGTGTCTCTGTGTACAAGAAAGTAGGAAGATGATGAAACAAACTCCTTTGCTAGTTCCTCCCATCTTTTTCTCATCACTCAAAGACACTGTTAAAAACATAGCTGCTTGCAAATAAGACAATACACTATCATTCTCTTTGATGTTTGTAGAACAATTAGGAACACAGTTTAGTCCCTAACAGTTTAGTTTCTCATTAATTCTGCTTTCCCTGAAAACTCTGTAGAACTATGTTAAAGGCATTTTACCCGGCCTTCCAGTAAAACAAGGTATATACATTGGCACTGTGAGTTCCCATCTCAGGTGATTTTAGGTTATTCCTAGTAAAGCTTAGACTTTAGACTTAGGAAAGTATTTTTCTGCATTTTGTTTCTTGTTGGATTTTTTGGGGTTTTTTTTAGATAAGCCATTGCATAAAATGCTTGTTTTTATAGGAAGGAAGATTCCAATACAAGGACTCTGAAGGGACCTTGCAACATGTCTCCTTACTCAGAGTAAAAGTTTCACAGCTATAGCCACTCAGGCTTCAATTCAGCAAGGCATTTATGTATAGGGTTTATTCACTTAATACAGAATAAATGTACACTTAAACTCTTTGACGTGAAGCCAAGTCCATTGTCCAGCTAATTCTAAAACCCATGTTCAAAAGTCACGTCTTACCAACTGTTACACTCCCAGAAGAGGTGAAAACTAACAATAAATGAGGAAGGATGGTAAGAAAAAGTAACTGTGAAGGATATATAGTCTTCTTAGGACCCATGAAAAGTATTAAGCATACTATGGTAATATGGAAAGAGTTCAGCAAACACTGAACACCATTTCAGAATCAAAGTAATCTGTGTTCCATTGATGGGCAGACTTCAAAATAACCCAGACTCCTCAGCACTTTCCCCAATAAACACTCACATTTCTTTTCGCTGCAAGTTGATTAAAATAATCTACCCATTAGATCTGTAATGTAATTATTAAACTACTCAGTGGAATATGTGGCACTGATGTAGTTTCAGATTTGGAGGCAATTTCATTATAAACCTTTTGTAAAATATTCTCAGACATCCTGATGTACAGAAAAGAGCAGTCAATTTCCTATAAAAAGGAATTTAATACAGCCAGTCCAAGAAGGATGTATTTTCTGTATTCAAACATTAGAGTCCTTCAGAGACTTTGTCTTGAAACTACAGTCAGTTTTGCCTGACTTGTTTAATTGATACTCTGGAATATTATAAAATAGGAAGAAGTGTCTCCATTCAGAGACAGTAAAAATAATAATTTTGCAAAGTCTTGGTATTTTTGACTTTTTTACTCTTTTCAGGGTTTAAGTGTTAACTTTTGATTGGGAAGGGTGTTTCAGTAACTGAAAGAAGGTGCTTACAGGAAATACTTACCTGTAGATCATAGAACACAGAATAGTTTGGGTTGAAAGGGAACTTAAAGGTCATTTACTTCCGACTCCACCGCCATGGGCAGGGACACCTTCCACTAGCCCAAGCTGCTCAAAGCCCCATCCAGCCTGGCCTTGGAAACTGCTTGAAATGAAATTGTATTTCACTTCCTGACTTCAATTGAACAAACTTGAACAATCTACTTGAACAAAAATGGAAGTGAAATTTTCCTGTTGGTTCATAAGCTGAGGTCACCTTTTTATCTGTTGTTAAAAATGCACAATATAGAATGAGGCAGTTAAAAGCTGCAGATGTGCAATTCAAGTAAGTCGCTTCTCACAGATTTTAATTACTTTATTCACCAGGACTTTCATTGTGCATTTTGTATTATGAGTACTTAATATGTTGAATCTGTGCTACTTAAGCTAGGTCTTGGTCTATTGGCATAACATTCAGCCTTAAAAAAATCCTAGTTTACCAGTATCACTTGTGAAATACATATTCACAGGATCACAGATTCATTAGGGTTGGAAGGGACTTCTGGAGATCACTAGCCCTATGATTTTCATCTTGAGAGGTAGTCAAGGAACATCTTTCAGGCTGGTGGATGGGTGCCTCAGAGCCCCTTAACAGAGAATCGCCCACTACAGTCACTCAGCATTTTTTTTTACAGTAAGCACCATGTGCTCCTGGTACAGATTTTCCTTGTTTGCCTTGTTCACAGACATCGAAAACCTTTAAAGCTTCATACCTGATTTTGGTCTGAATGTTGGAGGGTGGAGGTTGAAGCCCTGCTTTTGTCCAAGGTGTCTCAAGCTTAGTGTTATCCACTGTCGGTGTATGGTTCTGGAGCCACATACCTACCTCTGTTTCAGTCCCTCTACTACCACACAGCCTGTTATCTGTGTCTTGTAATGCAGCCACCTGACACAACAGGTTATCCACTCGTGCACACTTTGTGCAGGTCGCAGCCTTTTCTCCAGGAGAAGTATCTGGGCATCCATTGCATTGCATCCATTGTACTGACATCTCCTTCCTTACCAGCTCCATCTCGGTGGCAGCATCAGACTTCTCAGGGGCTGCCTCCATAGACACACTGGGTTTGGCTCTGAGGCTCTGAGGCTCTGCCCACCATCATGGCAGAGACCTTGAGCACTCAGCACTCTGCTGTGGACCTCCTGAGCACTTAGGACTTGCCTGAGGTGTGGACCTACTTGCAGAATGCAGCAGCACCCTTCCTGTGTGCCCTGCCTACGGAAACTTCCATGTCATTTTTGTGTCTTCTAAGCTAGATATTCCTGCAGAATAGTTATCTGTTCCATTGTTTAATACAGCATCTTACAGGAGAAGATATTAAGCTCTCACAAAACAACTAAAGACATTACTTGTAACTTGGATTAGCTGCACACAGAATGAGCTACTGAAACACGAATATATCAAAGTAATCAAATATTTCAAATAAACTACAGTAGAACAACTTAGAAGTTGTTAAAAAAATTTATCCTAATTAAACCTGTTTTCAGTTAATGTTTTCTTCCTTTTGTCCACAGGACATTTCTAGCAATAATTAGGTTATTAATTGTCTTTATTTTATCTGAAAATCAGTTGCTATTTTTCATGTGCAGAAGTTTATTTATTTTCAGCTATGTACTTCCCATACCTGAAGGCAAATTCGTAGCTGTTACCTTGGTACTTCTCTGACCATTAGGGAGAGGAAGGCTTTTTGTTTGTTTGAATAAGATGTTTTATGAGCACAGTCTGGACGTGAATGAGAGTGGGAGTAGGTACTGGCCTGTGCATTTATACATATACACTAAAATATTGGAAATTAGATTTTTACTTAGAAATTTACAATTCTACATTAAACCATTAAAACACAGAAGAGGGGTTGGACTTTTGTCATTTAGAGTATCCCTGTGTTGATACAATTATTGCTTACTTTGTAATATATTTATAGGCATAATATAATGATGTAGCAGTCTTACCCTTTTTGATTTATGGTTTCTTCTTCTTCTGCCTCTATAAACCCCAACATTTGTGGAGGTGAGTCAGTCTTATGCAGCATGAAGCATGAACCAGAAAAATCTTGTTATTAATCACTGGCAAAACATAACTTATTCTCCCTAAAAGGGACACACTGGCTTTTGGACCTCAGTCCAGTCACACCACCCCTAGCTGGCAATAGTAAGTTACACTTCCCAGTGTAACACTGTGCTAAAGAACGTCTGTCAGGAATTGTGTACTGCATCCAGCTAATGGCAGGGTGGTACGAGAGGGGAGCCTGAGTCAGGACTGGGCAGCTTGTCCCTTACAGTGGCTGCTGCTGCTGCTTCCACAGCAGCACGGAGAGACAGTGGCCAGCATCCCCAAAGCCTCAGCGCGGCTCTGCGCGGTGTTTAGGAAGCAACAGCTCTTCCCACGCAGCTTTGTACTGCAGTAATTTCAAGACAACTTCTGTTGACTGCAAACATTAACATTGCTTCAGCTAGTCTCACATTCTGGTGTGAGTGTCTATCACCATAAAAAAGATCCTGTATGTCTGTTTCTTGTCTGTTTTTAAATATGCAGTCGTGCAGTCATGCTGCCCGTTCCTGCTGAGCCTTACACTTAACTACTTGTAAGTACAGTACTGATATGGCTGTGAAAAAGCACTGAAAATGGCACAGGCTGTGCTCAGGAAATATGCCAGTTTAAACACATTCAATTTGACTTCACTTCTTGTGGAAATTTAATCCCTTAAGTCTTTATTCTTAAATTTCTCAAATTGATTTCTTTCTTTTTTTATACAGGGTGAAAAAAAGATCAGATTTAATAGGTGCCTTTAAATTAGAACCTCTTTACCTGCAGCATCACCATCAGGAGTCTGGTAATTTTATAATTAAATGAGATTATTATTATTTTGTTTGCTCTCTGATATCTAATGGAAAAAAAGGACTTAAGATGAAAACAGCAATTCTTAAACTACCCAAGTTGTTTTGGAGGCTGTTTCCATTTTCTGGGCACTCTAGGGAGCTAAGCTCATTAAAGTGCAAATACCTGTCTAGTGAGATTTTAGTTAGTTAAAAGCAATAGAAGGAAAGTAATTTCATAAAGCATTATGTTACTACTTTTGTATTGGGATTTCCCCAGGTTCAGACTTACCACTGATTGATTGCAGGAGTGTTGAGAAAATTCTTACAATACTTTGGCTGCCAGATAAACGTTTTATTGGCTGTTGTGTAACAAGTCCCTTAACCTGCCTTCCCCAACACATCTTTCTCCAGAATGATTTCAGGATCTGATTTGGTTTTAGAGTTTCTAAAGTCTGTGGTTTTTTTCCTTAGTTATTCATGCAAGTTCTGATTCAAATTTTTCAGAAACCCTTGTGAGCAGCAAACACTCCCTGAAGCTACAAAGAAGGGGTGAACTGTGTTTGCTGTCTGTGCTCTGCTTTTGAGTGATAGCTTTCTGGGACATTATGCTGTAGCCCTCATGCTCTTACACTGGTTGTAGAGAAAGGCAGTAAGAGCGGACTATCTGTCTTGTACAAAATGCTCATGAAAGCTCTTCACAAAATGCTCACAAAGAACTTACAAATCTCAGGCTCTGTACAAAGCTCCCTAATGGATTAGTGCTGGTCCTTGCACATACGTAGCAACTGCAGAATGGTATTTGCCCTCCCGAAGCCCATTTTTACACATTTGGTTATTAACTGAGTAATTGTGAAGAAGGTCACACCAGTGCAGTGTCAACATGTGGTGGAAGTTCCATCATAGCTTTCTGAAGAGGCTGAATCATCTGTAGAAGGTCTTACCATATACTAAACTTCATCATTTTCCCGGAATTGCTGGTGCTCATCTGTGTTCAGAAGTGTATCCTGTTACGGCTATGAACTCACTGACCTTTAAATAAATACCATCCAGAATTCCACTGTTCACTAAAAAGCCCTAGGAAAAATGGATTCATGTGCCTTAATCCTGAACTGGCATAAACCTTGCATTTTATTCCTTTCCTTCATTTCCAAGCAATGCAAACATAGAACAGTGCAGCAAACAGGAACATGCAGTAATTCTGAAGCTGAGGTTCACCCTCTAAAGGCTCGAATTGTTAAGAAAAAAATATATACTTTTTTGGGGCCTTTTTAAATGAAAAATACAAGTTACGGCAAATACACTTAAGACACTAGCTTTTACTTAACATACATAAAAAGTATTTCTCTTCAGGAGAAAAAAATCCAGCCTTAACTAAAATGAAAATATGTTCTTGGGACAACTGATAGTGCCAATACAAAAACTTTAGATCTTACCTAGGTTAAATAACACTTGAAGAAAATCAAACCTTTCTTAAAAACAGGTGGTTTCAGTAAGGCTACCTAGTTGACCTGAAAACTTTATCACCCCAGTTGGATAAAGAGTTTTTTAGCCTTCATCTTGCCTTCAGAAGGGTGATAGCATATTATGTGATCTAACATAATTATTTCAAAGAGATCAGCTGATTACTAGCAGCCTAGGAATGCTAATTTTTTTTCTATGCTCCATTCCCATTCAATATCAATTTTCCAAAGAGTTGGACAACACTTTTCAAATGCAAATGCCTCTGGTTAAACTTCCGACCCACACTTCTGCTGTCAATAAACACAGTCAAATTTGCTACACGAAGGTGCTGCAGTACTCATTGATCCCTGTGTGATTTATGGAGTGTCAGCACTCCTGGAGATATGACTTGTATGGAGGATCTTGAATTCTCAGTATTCTCAGGTATCAGAATTCCTATCCTGGTTTGCTAAGTAAATGAAGTAGTGTTTCTGAATTCGCTCATCTCTCATTCAAGAATTTAAATGAGCGGAAAAATATCTCTATCTGTGAGCAATTACTCTTAATAACCATATGGCAATTATATGTGTCCCCAAGGGGAGAGTCTTTATTTTGTCATTAATTATAATTTTATGTGATTTGCATCATCACACCAGGAAGATTATACTAGCTTGCCTGGCAACCCAGGATATAGGTCAAATCCTCATGGCAGTGTTAGAAGAATGCAGCTTTATACTCTATTGTGAACACCACATATGCTCCCACAATGCAATTCCTCCTGGTTAAATACAGATGTAAGACTAAGGCTTGTAATCAAGGAATCAAGGACTAATCATTGATTACATTCTGCTTCACAGCTTGTGAAAGGCGTTGTTGTGGATCATTAGACACAATCCCTTACAGGAGCGTAGGATTATTTATCTGTCACCAATTGCTTTACTCTCCTTGCTCTACCAGTCTTGCAGCTATCAAACAGAAAGGGCTTCTACAATGCAGAAGAATATGAATGTTATCAATTTACCTTGTTACCAAGCAGAGACAACCACATTCATTTCCTGAAGTCCAGGAACAGGTTAATGATTGTTGGTTGTTTTGTGGGTTTGGAGTTTTTTACCACCTGGAAACCAACACAGTAACAGGTTAAAGAACTCAATGGCTTTCTGTTACAGGGAAGAAGAATCATGTTTTTTCCTATGCTTTGGCTGTATAAATGAGAGAACATTGGCAAGAGAGCTTGTAACACAGGAAGAAGTCTTTTTTTTTTTTTTTTCTAGAAAACATAAACACTGAAAATTATGTAAATAGCATAGACTGGTCAAATTCAGAAGCTACAGTTCAAGCTTCCAGTTGACAGTTCCAGGAATACTTAGCATTTTCCCAAGGAATCCAAGTACATACTCTCCTATGAAGCTTATACTCCAATGCAGAGAGATAAAGCAGAATAAGGAAGCTAAGGAGATGCTTCCTAAAGAAGTGCTTTAAATATTACGTCAGTTTAATTTCTGTCACTGACTTACAGCAAGTAACTAACTATGTTCAAGTTTCCTTTACTGTGAAATCAGTTTAATTCCTTGATTCAAAGAAAAGGTAGGTGAATCCTGACACTGTGCGCTTCTATAAAGGATAATTAATAATGCCCTCTACTTGCCGCCCTGGACTGCTTTGTGGCTTAGTCCATCTGTGTTTGTAAGGGGCTTTCACTATATCAGAAGAAAAGCCATAAAAAATTGCAGAATACTATTCTCCAAGCAGGAACAAGTCAAATTCTGAGTCAATTTTTCCAGCCACGTATTAGACATGTTGAAGAATTAGCAACAAATATATGTATGAGTATAAAAGGTATTTAAAAGTGGATTATTTTTAAAAGTGTTACCAGTACAATAGGGTAAAGGTGATGACATTTCATAGCAGAGCATGAGTTATGAAGTGAGTCTGGGGGTCCTGAAAACTGTTTAAACCAAAATTAATAATAGTTGTTTTATGTACTGCTTGTTTTCCCTACAGGAAGAAAATAAACATAGTATTTATTCTGTCATCTCCACAGTATCTGCAGTATAACAGAAGGGAAAATAGTGTTTCTTCTGTAAACTGTTTGTTAGTGGCGTGTTCTGACTAGCTAAGGAATGAAGGTTATTACAAGCACCTTCATTTAACATGCTGCCAAGTACTCAACTAGATATTTAGTGGTCCTGTTGACACTGATGATGCTGAAGTTTGTAGCAGATGTAAAGGATAGCTAAGATACAGCTTTTTCAGTAACATTAGAATGATTGAAGTCTTTGGCTGTTGTGATGATGATGCAATGTGAACATTTTTTCTTTAATTTCCAGGTCTTGTAACAGATTATCGGGTAAGTACAGTACCAATGTAATAATTAATACTATTACTTGTATATACTGGTATTTTTAGGACTTTTATTTTCATTACTATCATAAACCTCCAAACCTTATGTTTCTTTCCAAGAAGGATGCAGCTTGCTAAATTTTTAACATTCCTCGAACAGAAATTTGTATTTTTGTTTTTTGGAAAAAAAATTGTTCAAAGGCAGAAATTGTCTTGCATGTGCAATATCTTTAGATTTAGGCAGTAGAAAGTAATTTCCTGAAGTTGTGGGTTTGGTGTTTTTTTCTTTAACATAGTGAATAACACAATTTAAAAAAAATTAAAAGCATCTCTATTTTAATCTTTTACCATGGAAACACTGTTGTTTTGAAATGGAAAACGTGCCTGTCTTTGTAGATGCTAGCCCCACAACTTTAAACAAGCCAATGTACGTGAGTTTCTCAGATACTTGTTTTTCTGACGCCTTTAAGGAGAATTTAGGATGCACAAAGAAAATTTGGTTTGTCTCATGACCCTTCCACTCTGACTCCAACCTCCCTTGCCAATTTTAATTCGAAAATTTTGAGTATTAAATGGTATTAATAAACAGGGATTAATAAACCAGGAATGGATATTGCTACTATTATTTGACCTACCTCTGGCAACTGCCCATAGGACATGGCCATGTGGTTCACTTCAAAACCATGGCAGAACGTACTTTCTGCTGTGTCACTGCAATGGTGACTTCTGACACGGGCTCATCTCTCTGGTTGCAGCACTGGCAAATCCCCCTGGGCAGGAGGTTCCGCTCCCTGAAGCTCTGGTTCGTGCTGAGGATGTACGGGGTCAAGGGGCTGCAGGAGCACATCCGCAAGGTGACTGGGAATTGCCTTCTTGGGTACCCTGTGGTGGGATGGCAAGGGAATATGAGCTGGCCATCTACCTACTTTCCGTGACTTCTGCACACATCAGAAAGCACAGGAAACAGTTTTAGGCAGCTCAGTTCAACAGGGGTGCTGCTCGTTTGCCCCATGTAAGGTCACAATTTCATATCATGGCAGGATTAAAGGTGCCATCCCTTTTGTGCTCATCTTTAGGAAAGAAAATCTAGGAATTTGGAATTTCTACAGTATGGTACCATAGTTCCCTCTCAAATTAAGCCATCGTTTTGTTGTGGTAACACACGGATATTCATTACTTCTTTATTTTATTAATGCCTTGATAGCATGTTTAGTTTATGATTAAGGGATACAGTGACTTATCTGGCATGTCTGCCTCTGCTGTTGCTTTCTTTCCTGTTTAAAATACTTTTTTTTTTAAAAAAAGAAGGTGTACAATTTACAGTTTGTTGATATTTTTATAAGTACTAAGTTTATTCTTAATGTAAAAAGGGGGTTTTTTTTAATCATTAAAAAACATATGTGGCGCCAGTCTAAATTATATATATACTTCCTCTGTAGCAATAAAGTCAAATTCAAGCATACCTTTTATCTTTATGAAGTTCAGGGTAACCTCTAGTGAGGGGAGATCCATGACTTGGCTCTAAATATTTACAGAAATATCCATTAGCTAAGGGCCTACCCTAGCATACCAAATTCCCTGCAGACACACATTCCGTTCAATTGTGGTAGTAAACAGAAGTATTCCTAAGAAAGGCTTTTTCCACTCTTGTAAAATCACTGTAGAAGGAAGTATCTATTGATTTGGAAAGGTTAGGGGATGGAGGGTACCCTCTTTGCTTCTTATTTTAATCAAACTATAACTTTTCACTCTACAAATATCAAAACTAGATTTTTACCTTTAATGAGGCTTTCAGAAATAAATTTTGGCAGCTGTGGCAGTCCTGATGTTCTTGTATCAATCATCCTTGTATCAATCTGATACATACCCTTCTGATGAAAAATTGATATGAGGTTTGTTGTCTCTTTATTAGTATTACCGTTCATAGTAGGATTCTCTCTCGGGTTAGATTTCTTGAGACTGCAGTTATTGCAGTATGATGCTGTTTTTAAGTAGGGCTAAATCTCTCACTGGGAAAACAGAGGGTTGGAAGACTCATATCAATTGCATGGCCTTTTGTCAGGCTGGTTTCCACAGGTTGGTATTTACATTCAACAAATTCCCTCTTTCCCTGTGTCCCAGGGATTTCTCTGACTGTCCAGCCAAAAGCTGCTTGTCTTGTTAGAACCATAGCTGACGACCAAGCTTTGATATTTTCTATGACAATACAGTTCAGGAAGGCTAAGCAAATTAATCTTTTCTTGAAGATACTGATTGCAAAGTAAAACCCTTGTATGTTTCCTCATTTGTAAAGGCAATTCAGACAGCTAAGATTTCCAAGGGCTTGTTGAAATGAGTGTGTTTGGTTTATATTTCATTAAGGACTAAATTGTTCTTCAGTATAGATATAAAAATAAGTTTTGAAAGGGAAAGAGGGATAATTAAGTGAAGAATTGTCTCACTGAATACATTTTCAAACTGGAACCATTAAATTCATTTCTCCTCATACCCCCTTGCCCACTCCCAGTGAATGCTGGTTCAGTGGGTTCCAAAGCATCTTTAAAAAAATCCGTTAATTTCTATCTCCAGCAAGCCTCTGTTGAACTTAAATTTCAAGAAATAATTGCATTTCATTTGCTCTCTGCTCTAGCAGAATTTAAGGTATCTCTTGTGAGTTTTCAGCTATGTTGGTAAAATTATATCACTAGCTGCAAAATAAAAATTAAAAATGTATTTCATATCTTGTACTTTCTCGTCTCTTCTCAGGAATTACCATGAGCTCCAGGCAGATTGTGATGACTTTTCTTCTGGTAGAGTAGTAATGAAGTATGTAAACCAGCCTGACACTGGTTTAAATTTTCAAACCTATATACAAGTTTCCAAATGAAAAATAATTTGGAATTCAGCTTCACTTGTTAACTGAACTTTAACATTGCTCATCCCTGTGCCTGCCCTTGAGAAGCTGCTTTCTTTTAAACATGCTGTAGCATCTTGCAAATAACAGTTTTGATATTCCCATTGCTGGCCAAGGCAGTCCCAAGCAGTTCCTGGCTGGTATTTGGGACTTTAAGTTGATCTCCTGTGTACTTGGGACTTTAAGCTGGGTTTTAAGGGAAGCCCTGTAGGTGCCAGAATTATTTCTGAAGCTGTATATGATGATTTGGAGATGCATTTGGGTGGGCGATTGAGTGGACAGAGGTAGAATGAGAAGAGGCCTAGGAACAGTGACAGAGGCAGATACTGCAACCTTCCAGTGGAGAGCAGAGGGGCTGGAGCTGGGGAAGTGGGAAGAAGTGCTCTCTCTCTCCCTCCCTCTCTCTCTCTCTCTCTCTCTCTCGTGTTATTAAGGAGTTGCCCCAGGGAAAGGGTAAAAAAGTTGGGCAGAAGAGTAGAGGTTTGAAACAGCTCCTTGGGCTGGAATCTGGGGAAGGAGATGCCTATGTTTGCTCCTAAGCCATGGAAAACTCTAGGAAGATCTGTGCAATGTTTATAGATTTCTAGTTAGGCTTCTTTTGCGCAGCCTGGTGTTACTTACAAAGGGATTTGAGATTTTCAATAGTGAAGAGCTTCTGACCTGATACAGAGGGAAAAAACACTGTTCATCCTTAAGAAGCCACCCTATTTGTTGTGTGTTAGCAAGTTTCTGTGTGGAAGACCAAAGATATCCGTAACTATCTCATCACAAACGTTTTTTCATGATGTAAACTGTCACAAAAATTATTTTTACCCCTCTTTTATTAGCATATTTTAAGGAAAAGATATTTGCTGTGTTTGCAGCCTTAAGGTCTACATCAAAATGACTGGATAACCACTGCAACTTGGCATTTGCTTCAGGATGGCATTTAGGAACTAAAATATTCCCGGGAGATGAGAATGTGTGACTTGGATTTAGATACAGTAAATGTTTTTGTTTTCCAAACATTCCGGTTATGCACTCTTTTCACACACAGCATGTCATATTAACCTATTGCAAAGTATATGTTTTAAAGCAGTGGTAAAGGGGAGGATAGTCATCTTTGAAGGATGTGGGGAGAGACAAATACAAATTTTGGAGGTAAGACCCAAAGCCACAGAGGAGATGTAAAAAGAGGGCAAAACCAACAACAACAACAGTCTTCTGGACTGATGCCACTCACTCAGAGTCCATATAAATGTGAAACCCAAATGGCCCATTTGTGAACTGCTTGACCATCTATTTATTATTCCTTTGTTGGTTTAAGTCCTCTCAAAGAGCTCAGAAGTAATTTGAGAAATTTAGGAGTTAGTGTGTTTTTGTATGTAATCCCTATGAACATTCTGACTCAGCTGAATCCTCCTTAGGACCAGAAGTAATCAGTGTACTGAGGATAATGAACTCCATTAAAAATTAACAGTAGAGTCAGAGAAACTGGAACTGTAAAGAACAGCAATGCTAGAGATAGCATTTAAACTGGAGAGTGGCATGGTCCAAGTGGCTGGTAAGAAGACTCTTTTGACAGCATTTTCCTTCAGTGTAGTGGGATGCAGGCTAAGGCAGGCAAAGAGGTGAAATCTGTAGGAGAAAAAGTATGAAGTGATCAAGACTAGGCCAGTATGCCTATCTGCATATACACAGTAGTGTAACTCTAATGCTTCAGAGAAGCTTCCTGCAATCAAAAACTATTTTAGCTCTTGAAGGCTTTGCCCAAAAATTAAAATTCATCTTAAACACTTCAATGCAGAAGCATTTATATTTATATTTTTATATATTTATATTTTCACAGGTATATTTACAAAAATACAGATTTTTTTAAATAGAGACCACATCCTAGTGCCTCACAACTTTACTGCTCCTATTATTGACTATGTAAGACATTATCCTTTACCCAGAATAACCAATTTAATTAGATCCCTTTTTTCCTTTCTCACTGCAGAAAGGCAATGGTTATTTACCTGAGATAATAGTGACACATAAAAATTCCTTACAAGCCTCTTTTTCTCAGTCAGCTAAATTTCACTGTAATGACTAGGGCTGTTATTCTGTTCCTATATACCAATATATTTCAGGACACTAACACAGTCCATGTGATTCTACTTTGAGAACCCACATGATGAAGGGATTGCCCAAATGGTATTTCTAGAAACAGTATGTGAGTTGGTTTGTGTATGTCCACATACACAATCATAGAAATTAAATCATATGTTAAATCATATAACAGCTCCAGATAAAATAATTTTGAAAAGTTAAATAATATTTGAATGCCAACTTTAAGTTAATGATGCTAGGGACACAGCTTGACACATATGTCAAAATCAAAAGCAGTTGGAGATTCAAGATATCCATAGGTCAGGCTTGGTATGTACACATTCAGCAGAAAACTGAGAACAGCCTGTCAGTCTTCTTTCCTATCCTCAGTTTCAGTGCCTGCAGTTTACCAAATGGGACTTTATTTTCACAGTGTACCTGCCTGTCTTGAAAAGCTGAGGCACTAAAGCCACACATGTCCTCCTGTGAGTTATTGCCATGCTCATGTCCAGAGCGTGGGTACAGCTTTTGGACTTAAGAGCGGCACATGTAATACCTAAATACCCTGAACTTTTACAGAGCCTGGACTCGCAGGCTTTATAATATTTAACTTTACTGTTGCAGCAATCTTTGTAAGAGCAATTCAGGATAATTGCTTAGGGTTCAAAGGTGCAGGGCCGTGGGTAACTGTACTTAGGGAAAGCTATACACGTGAAACGCCAGTTAAATCACCACTTTCTCTCCTTCCAGTTCTGTAAAACCGAAAACGCTTGGTGCCCCCCAGTGTCTTTACCAATTATTGCTGTTTGTTAAGACTTGCTGTGGATAAAAGTAGTTGCATCCAGACATGAATGCAAAATACTCCTAGAATTTTGGTTTGTGACTTAACTAAAATTTTTCTATTTTCCCTTGCTTTTATTTCTTTCAAGTTCCTGAAAAATCATTTAGTTCAAAAAGTGAACATAAGTACCTGCTATAAAATGCATGGCTTGGGTCTGGAGTTTTCTTGCACAAACTTCTCACAGTAAGCCAAATCTTAAACGTTTGTTTTATTCTGTTCTTACCCAGATAAATTTGGATGAAATTCAGCTGGTGATTACATTCAGCTGGACAGTTGTGAAATTCTTATCTCATTGAACATGATTTGATTTATGACTTTGATTTCCAAGACATGGTACATGCAGTGCAGAATTTTGCAGAGCTGTGTAAAAGACATGTTTAGTTAAAGCTGTAGAACGTGAGGACAGGAGGAGACCGTAAAAGACCATTACAACACCTGTGTCTATTTCACATATGTTTTTCATGCACTTATTATGCATACAAGTATCTGTATGTATGCAGATACTTCTGGTTGGATTTCACAGCTGTAAATTTATGCTCTTCATATTAGCAGAACATTCAAATGCCTTGGAAGGGACTGGGCATTTTACTGGCCTCATTCTTGACTCAAAGAGCTTTCAGGCTAATTTTAGAGGGAGATGATAAATGGATGTAACAAACAGCAGAGCGGAAGTGGTAACAACAGGAAAACTGGCTGGTTGCGTAGGGTACCAGTAAGCCCCATATGAAGGTTCTGAAGCAATGTTTTGATTCAATCTAAACTATGTTTTTCTATTTTAAGAAATAAAAAAACATCAGAAAGCTATGATTAAGATTGCAAAATGTGTTGGCTTTTTTTCCTTCTTTTTTTTCCCTTTTATGTAATTTCTGTTTTGTCTTGTTTTTGTCCTTTTGGAAGAAGTTCCTGTGAGATGAAACATTCCACATTTAACCTTGACCCAAAGTGATATGTTTCATTTTTGTTTAATAGCTGTCCTTGAATTTACAAAAAGTCAAAGTGCAAAAGCATGGGCTTAGTTGTTTATTTTTATAAAACTGTTTGCAATCCTAAATATATAAAAGCTGAAGAACCTTTAAACATGATTTTTAGATGTTTCAGATAATTTTTGGTATAGACTGGCTATTGCAGGAAGACAAGCTATAATTCAAATGGCTGGTTGCTGTTGTTGTCTTATCTTTTTTGTTTGGTTGATTGGTTGGTTGGTTGGTTTTTTGGGTTTTTTTACGATAGTGAACACTAAGCTAATGATAAAGCCAGTAGGAGGGGGACTGGATAAAGTACTGCAGGTACCTGATGAGGATATGGGTTGGTTTTTTGAAAGGGCTTTTAAATTCATTTTCGATTTGGAAGAAAGCAGAGCAAAACATGGTGTGAGTATGCAAGTATCACTGACTGATGTTAAGACTTCCCAGCTGGTTTTTAGTATGTCTGTTGGTATTTTTCCTATTTATTTGAATTTTGGTTTCATCTCCTTCAAAATAATTGCTCTGGCTTGGTGCCCAGTGTAATTCGTTTTTGCCTCAGTAACTTCTCAACAGGTTTGCTGAGATTTGCTATCCGTTTTCCTGATTATACTGCCATCAACTTTCTTTTCAACTGAACCTGAGCACCCAGGTCAGAATAGTGAGCAAGTTCTCCCTTTCTTCACAGATTTCTCATATTAAGTGAGCTATTCTAAAAAAGTGTATCTTTCCAGCTTAATTTGCACTGAAATTGTGAAATTTTTTTTGCCTGTATATCTGTCCATTTCCCCCTTTCCCTCTAATGACTTCTGGACTCTTTAGCCATTCCCAGCCAAAACTAGCAATGGTATAAAATCTAAAGGAGAATTACTAAAATTATTTACTCTTAATGTGGTATCATATCAAATTGTGCTGAAGTGTCTCAAGTAGACCAGTACTGCCTATGACAGACTGAGATACTAATACAGCAATGGCTCCATATGGTCTCTGGAAGTCATAAACGGGATGGAAGTTAACACAAACAGATGGCAATATGTGAATCACACATCAGCAGAAGGAACAGAGCAAAGGAATGGAAAATACTTCAGCACACCTTTTCTCTTGGTGAATCAAATGTATACAACATAGATACTCTCTCTTCTCAGCATGTCAGGCTGTCGCATCAATTTGAACACTTAGTCCTTCAGGATGAAAGGTTTGAGATCTGTGCTGAGGTTGTCTTGGGACTGGTCTGTTTCCGGCTGAAGGTAAGGCAGCTAAGATCTCCTATTTCTTCTCTCATGTTTTATAGCAACACCATAACCTGCAACTGAATACAGTCTTTGTAGTTAACATACTTGATTATTTTTTAAGGAAACTAAAGGGAGTTTGTTTAGAACAAAGCAGATGAAAGAAAAAAGCTTAAGACAATTTTGTTAAAACTTAATCAAAAGCTTAAGAGAAATTAAAGCATATTAAGGTATGGAAATATATAGTCAAGGCAAACAAATGTTGTAACCAGTCATACAAAATGACTGTTACATTCCATGCATGATGAGCTTTGATAAAGATGACTGTTTTAGTATATTTCCCTAGACTTCTGTATAGGATGAGCATGTATAACTTGTTTCTTGTCAAGTAAATTTCTTATGTGTATATATTTAATATTCCATTTTATTAAAAAATAACTATCATAGATGAAAATTAGAGCACTAAACACTTTTTATTGTTTTCTTTAAAGATTATTTTTTCTGTAAAATCTATAAAATCCATATGGTCGAACTGGGAAAATTGAAGGAAGATATGTTTAATAACAGGTTAAGTGGGAGGCCAGCTTTCAACTACCCTTGGCCCTGGTCTGCTTTTTACTGCTGAACGTGATCCTTTTTCCCTGTTTGGCCTTTTATGCCCCTAAATCTGTCAAAGTGCCAAGTTCATTGATGTAGAGACCTTGCCCAACAGAAACTAGAAAATTCATTCTGCACTTGGAGCATAAAAGCTGCGTTAGTTGGGAGAGCTCATTTCTTTCAATCAAACAGTAAGAGGGGATCAGTGTCTTAGTTTAGGTAATGAAGTAATTTTTTAGAGGAGCTTGCAGCTAAAGCCTCTGTAAAGGACTGGATTGTGACACTGAATCTGACCACCAAGCAACAATAATAATAACAACAGCACTAGTGTTTTCTAGTTAACATGATACCTAAATGAGCTTTTAGCTTTTCTGAAGGCTCCCAAGCACATCTTTTCTCCTTCTGGGTAGTGTAGTATTACTATTTTTAACAAAATCTTTTCCCAGTCATTCAGTTGCCCCAGTTACCTGAGCTGGATGCAACTGGCTGAAGCTAACAAGTAAATAATAAAGTAATGGTGAATTCATCTGGAATAGGAAAATGGTTTTGTTTGAATTTATATTGTTTAAAATAAAACTGAAAAAAGACCCTGTGTCTAGGGGATCTGACAGATCTAGATTAGAGAATAGAGAGTTTTTCAGTAAGTGGAAACACGAATATAATCTCTTCTAACAAGAACTTTTAAAAAATATCGGGGGATAGATTCTGTGGCTTTTATTGCTCAATAACAAAACGTTGGTTGCAGTCTGCTCTCTCACATGGAACTAGCAAACACTAGTTTTGCAGATCCAAAGACAGCTGTTAGTCAGTGCTCTACATTTACTTTGAATGAACAGTTCTGGTGAAATAGAGCATAGCAACACAGGAATTGTCACTTTTGATCAGACCAGTAGCTCATCTACATCTGTTCTCCTGTCCCTCATGATTCAGAGGAAAAAATCACATCTAAAGGGAAAGACAGTTTTACAATAGGAGATAAATATTGGACCTTTAGCTAAAAAACCTTTGGACAAGTTGTAGAATAAAGGCCTGATTCCACTGAAAAACAGTGTAGAAAGAGTAGTGTTTTCATTTCTTGCCTACCTGATCCAAAAAAGAAAAAGAAAACGAGCAAGCTTTCAAATTAAGAGTTTTTATAGGTATTTGAGTAGCTTTATTTGCTTTTTATATCACCCCTTCAAAAAATCTTTCTGTCATTTTTATAATTCATATTAAAATACATCTTAGAAGCAGGATATTTTTAACTTTTATGTCGTTACAGTAGGACTAAGGGTCAGGGGACTTGAACAATATAATGCTGCACAGCTGTAAAAGTATGAAATATTTTTTCTTCCTTCCTTTGTTCTTGAGAAGCCCTTTTTAATTTTTTTGCTTAGCTGTAACTTTTAATTTTTTGCCTTTCACACTGTTGAGCAAATGGACTAATTACCTATGACTTTCATATTATAATTATTTCATCAAATATGTCATGCCAAAGGGTTAGTTTTAGGCCTCCTTGTCATGACTGCAGATGAATACAAGTCAAGCTAGTAATTTCTCCAAGGGGGTGAGAATGCTGTCTTATTGAAGCTCACAGACTCAATCAAAGCTGGCTTCTCAAAGCTCTGGGAGAGGATTAGTCACTACCAACTTCAAATTGACATGACACTCGAGTGTCACAGCAGCCCTAAGGTGGAGCTGTGAGAGTAGAACAGAAGAAAGATAAATGAATGTTTCTCCTTCCTCCCCTCACCCCTGCCAACTTAACATCATATAACTGCTTGTATTGCCTGAAAGTCAGTGCTGTGCATTTGATATTAAAGGCAAGGATTGTCATTTTAATAATGCATTACCTTTGATAAGAAAGCAGGACATCATTGTCACCAGTGACTGACCTGTAATAGGTGGGGACTTGCAAAACACCAAAGTTGGTCCGTTTTCTTAGTTAGGAGGAGTTCAGTTGCATAAATATCTCCTAGAAGAGTAAGGCTAAGCCATGAATTTCAGGACTTCGCACAAAATTTGTAACAACTTGTCCTAAGACAGAACAAGGTTTTGACTTGGGTTCAACTCTAACTCTTAATATGATCTAAAAACATGAGAATGATACATTTATCCTTGCTGCCAATGGGAAACTATCTGCCTTATGCTTTGGTTTTATATGGAAAAGGCTAAGCAGGAAAGTCACAACTGCCCAGATTTGAGAGAAGGTGTTTTCTGATCAGGATGTTTTCAAGAAGACCAATGCTGCCACAGTAACGCAACTGCTGCGGAACAAATGGATTTGGCCATTTGTGACTCTTATTTCCGCAGTCAGTGCTCAGTAAGGGGACACTGCGGTAAAAGTGCAGATACTCCCAGAATCTCTTGCAATTGTGTGTTACCACCAGTGTAACAGAGAGAGTAAAGGATGCACAATAGCTAAGATACTTCCTCAGGGATTCTGTGGTGGACAATTCTTATAGAACTTGAGGCAAATACTTTTTTAGGGTTTCCACTGATAACGTGAAACCTACTTATGCCAGGGATACATTACCTTAAAAATTTCTTAATTAAGGGTAAGATTTCATATTCAAAAGACTCTGACACAGCAGCCATGCTTAAGTGAAGACTGGAAGGTTTGTTTTAGGAAAGTTAGTATAGTTCACTGCAAAATTTCCTCCCATGTTTGTTTGATTAGATCCAAGAAGAGTGTAATAACATGGATACAATAATGAATGCTTTTAACATAGCTCAAGACCTTAGGTTACAAAAGGGCAGCTATCACAATTGCCCCAGTGTGAACACTGCTTCTAAACCCAAGGTAATCTATATATCTTTTTATGGCTCAAAATGTCTCTCTTACATCATCATCTTTTTGTGATCCTTTGGTGGCAAAGTACTGAGAGATGAGAAGATGGCTGCTTGTTACTGGTGCTACTTGGGCTTGGCTGCTTGGTGGGACTTACATTTTCCAGACTTGTTTCTGAAATTCATTGTCATATCCATTGAATTACAATGATTTCAGGGCTCAAATGAACTAAACGAGGCACTTCTTCAAAGCATAAATGATGCCAAGAAGATCCATCTGGTCCCGTGCCACCTGCGAGAGAAGTTTGTGCTACGTTTTGCTATTTGTTCCCGCACAGTGGAATCCACCCACGTCAAGTTTGCCTGGCAGCACATCTCACAGCTGGCAACTGATCTTCTGAAAACATGGGAGCAAAACCACCACCAGCAGTAACAGCAGTGAAGTATAAATGGAGATGAGGTAATTAACTGGCTTTCTCTGTGTTGCCAAGTTTTATTTTAGGTGCAGGTGGGAAAGTCAAACTATGAAGGAAAAAAATACAAAACCTGTTGTTATATAGCCCAGCTGCAGTAGCAAAATCCTTGCCAGCAAGTTGTGTTGTAACCTTAGTCATTCCTTCTCTGTACTGTAGTTTCATCTTGCCTGTTTCCAGATGCACATAGCCAAGAAGACTCGAGCTGTCATTTCTTACCAGTTTGTAGTCAAGAGCATTTTTTCAACCGAGCAATGGAAATGGAAGGGTTGGTGCTCCTTCTGTTGTCCTCATTCACCTCTAGCATACCCCCTCCTTTCTTCACAGATGAAACTGAAAGGTGTTTTAGCCAATTAATTTAACATTACTATGACTGCAGAACGAATCCAAGTTGGGGAAGTTCAGTAACGTGTTCGGGCTCTAAATATGTTAATATGTTATGTTAATATCTGAATAGGCATGCACAAATGCAGTTGCCAGGATTTGGGGCACTATCATGTCACGACACACTTGCTGCAGTAATTTTGTAAACGAACAAAGGACAAAGGACTTCAAGACTTCCTTCACTGCATAGCCAGACCGAGGGGAATGAGAACTAACTGATTACTAATCATCCTTCTGGCAGGTTCTCTACTTTCCCCTAAATGGTTTGCTTTTAAAACAGTCATTTTGCCAAATACCAGCAAATAGGTTATGCTGGCTATTGGTTTCCAGATTGATCATTCATAATGAGGTCCCTGAAAATCTCCTCCTGAAGAGTTTCATCAAAAGCTATGTGCTACCTGGTATTCTACATTTTTAATCAAGTTATTATCAGCGGTGATTACTTGAAAATAGTCTGTAAGATATGTTCTGTGAAACTGAGCTGTGATTTGTTTTTAATGCTACCATTTTGATTACTTCATTGTGTAATAAATCTTTGACAAAATGTGCTAAGAAATGTGACGTCAAAAATGTTACTCTTAGTTTCTCAAATTAGCTAACAAACAAGTAAACAAGTGACAATAAAAATAGAAAGTAGGAGAACTAACCCCCAAAATCTGCTGTGGTGCCCCCATCAGTGGTGTTCTTCCATTAACAGTGATAAACGGAATATGAAAATACTGGAAAACCTCTTTCAGAGAAAGTCAAATTATATGTATTTGACACAAACCACTGATGTGTCATCCTGTCAAAGGTGGGCACAATAAAGAGCTAAAATGAAAGTTAGAGGTGAAAGTCAAAACAATATCAAGTCAAGAAGTATTTTTTCCATTTTAAAAACATAAATTCCAGACAGTTATTTCTGTGTAAATAAGAACAACATAAATAGCTGCTCCAAGAAAAATAACATGTAGGATTAATTTCTACATTTGCATTTCAATCTTCCTTTTACTGCTCATATTATCTTCTAAAGCCTCTTGAGCAACTTGCACAATTATTCAGCTTTCTTCCTCCATCCCTTTCAAGTGTACTTCCTATGGTTGGGAAGTTGCAAGTAGACCAGGGAACATGGATCAGGACAGTTAATTTGGCACATGGTCTGCTCCTACCTCTGTCTTTCCAGAAGACCTTACCAAATTTGAATATGGACCAGGTAGGTTTTTCTGGTGATTCCTAATCTCTCACTTCTGGGGTGCAAACTGGGAAGGATTACTAGTTCCTTAAGGAACTGATTTCCCTGAAAACAGATGAAGAAAGGGATGACCAATGACTTTGGTAAAACCCACTAATATTTGAGCAGGTGACTGATACAAGACACTATTGTCAGCTACAGTGTCAGAAATTTTGATAGCATCGTTCTCTTTAGCAGAACCAATATGAAATCTAGCTTTTCTGTGGCAGCACAATGCAATAGATTGGTAGACTGAAGAGACTGAAAAATGCTGGCAGTTGTTCCCTTTCTCTGTTACCATTTTTTTTTAAACAACATTATTCATATCTCATGACCTGGAAAACAGTGTTCATCCATAACACATATCTTCCACACTGATACAATTTCACAACTTTTACATTATGAAAACTCTAGAATCTTGGAGCCAGAGAAGAATTACACCTTCTCTGTGAGACAGACCAGTATTCTGTATGTGAAATATATAACCAGGTCTGTCCAGGAAAAGAAAAAAAGGGAGAGAGATCAGATTTGGATCAAAGCTATCACAGAGTAAATCCAGGGTAATTCCACTGAAATGAAATGGAGTTGCTTTGGGCTTAGGTGACTATAATTGAAATTAAAAATCTGACTAATAAGTATTGGAAAAGAAAGGCATAAGGTAAGGCACCACTAAACCGATCATAAGAAGATTCTGCTGGAAATCTGCTCCATGGAAAACAGAGAAGAGACAAATGGTGCCCACCTGTGTGAGTCTCAAACTGCTGTAAAACTGGGATGCAGGCAGGATGCACATCCAAACCCAGGAGAGGTGAAATGTCCCCAACAGCCCAGAATTAGACATATATCCCTTTAGACATTTGTGGGAAAATATTGCCAAACTAACATTCAGTTAAACATTTTTCAGTATCTGGATATCAGTTTTAGAAGTGGCTGTTGTCCAGATACCAAAACTCCTCTTGGCAAAGAATGTAAGATAAAGGCTAATTTAAAATATAAACTGAGTAAAAGTTAATTTTTGTTTTCTTTTTTAAAGAAGTGACATAAGTAAATCTTCTAATAAAAAGCAGTGATGAGACCCATGGAATTACATTTCCCCACGTCTAGCCCAATACAGAAACCTGAAGTTCACAGTTCTGTTTCTTCTGAAATTCTCGGATGATTCGAATATGTAACTAGTGAAGGCCTTCATAGTATTCAGTCTCTCATACTCTCTTTTCCCCATGTGATAATTCCTTCTTAGACTATTAACATTAGGTCATCTGAAAAGCAAATCTGGGCTATGTAATCAACTCAAGAACAAGCTCTGAAAGGAACATTTTGAAAGAAGAACGTAACTGCTGTTTCTGTTCTGTAGCTTTGTAACGTATCTGTAAGTGAGAAACACTGTATTTATGAATAGTTAATATGTTAACCTGGATTTATTGTGCCTTGTGTGCAAAAGCTAATACAGTCTGTGCCGATGAATGTTTGATATTAAAAACAATTCCAAATCCCAGAACTGTACTTTAGTAGAATATCCACATCTCAAGGAAGACTGTGGCTATTAGAGAAGGAGGGAAAAAACCTGACTTTTCAGTAACCTCAATTTATTTTTTTTTAAACTAGCAGAGTACAGTACATTCTTAATGACAGATTATAAATATATTTTATTACTGATGGTGAAATACTGAAAAAATATGTATTTATGAAAGTATTGGTAATATAGTATACTCTGAACTGCATTCCAGTTTGTTCTTGCCTTTACATACAAGGTTCTGCTCATGGCTGTTTTGTTGTTGTTGAAGGTTACCCTATGTGATGAGTAGCACTCACACTGAAGTTGCCTTACAACAGCAGTCTAAACCTTGAGATGTAGAAACTTGAATTGCTCAAAGACAGCAGCAAATGAGAAATAAAACTGAGAATCCTGAAGACCAGGGTGGTTGGTGGGGGCAGGTTAAATAACCATCAATGGATAATATCTACATAGCATATGTAATGTTTGTATGTTCTAAATGGATAAATAATCAGAAGTTTAATGCTCTAATTATAATTTGTGAGCTGTCGACTCCCTTTAAAATCTGTATCCAAAACCTACTGAAGAGACATATAGGTTTTAATTGGCAATAGTAATAAATGGAAACAAAACTAAGGCTATTGTCTCTTTGTACTTAACTAAGCTTTTCCCATCTCATTCATGCCAGATGCACTATAAGAGGTCCAACTTCCCCACTCATATCAAGTCAGTGCCCTGATTTTCACCACCAAGGACATTTTTTCAATGTGTTCTTCAGATTACTTTACAAATGAGAGTTTGCAAATTTTCCTGCAGGAAGTTTCCTCCTCAGCAACAGGAGTCTGAAAAATACCTGGCCATACCCAGGGCCAATGCCAACCCTTCTGCCAAGTTCTGCACAGTCCTGCAGCTGGATCTGCCACTGGAGCCAGCTGCCCAGCTTCGGCTTTGGTTTGCAGCTCCGGTGCCATCAGGTAGGATAGGGAAGGGGCCCATGACATGAGCCCTGCCTGGCTGCAGCCTGTGTCCCCGAGGCTGCTTTGCTCCCTGCCCCTGTGCAACCCCAGGGAAATCCGGCAAGCATGCCTTGGGAAAAATTTGATGGCAGCAGAGTCACAAACTATATAAATGTTAGCCCAGCTGGGTCTGAGATGATAGCTTGCATACCAGCACAGACAGTTTAATACGCTGTCTGCACTAATGGTATAACAAGCCTGATGCGTGACAAAAACCTGACAGAAACTGCAGGAAAGGTTCCTCACGGGAAGCGAAATGTTCACCCACACAGAAGCGTCTGTGTTAATACCAGAGGTGTAACTGCAGCTTAGAGTGCTAATTTGCATCTAGGCTGGTGTGCTAATTTGAACGTGGGTTGGTGTGATACCAACTGGGGATTCCACCACCACATGCAGTTCATGGGATGCATCCACCATCTTTTGCCCTGTAAAACAGTGTGTCATTCATCTTATTCTTGTCAGAGCTATTCTCGTCAGAGCTATTCTCCCAAAAAGGCCTGTCAGGCAGCTGTTGTTTTCAGGAGTGTTAGACAGCATCCCCTTCTGACACTGCCGTGGTGGCCCCGCAGCCGGTGCCACAGGGGTAGAGATGAAATAAATGGCCGTGGGAGTCAAGTGCTTGTGTGCATAAGGGCCAGGTACCCATCACTGGCTGCGAAGTCACCACCAGGACACGAGCCTGGGCTTTGTTCTTGGGCCATCATTGATGGAACTCGCGTCCTGTGGAGCCCGTCCTGCGCGGAGGGCTGTTGCCACGGACAGAGCCCGGGACGCCACTGGCCCGGCTGCCTGTGAGCTGAGCAAAGGGCATCCAGACGGGCTTCTGACTGAGAGGAGAGGAACAAACAGGGGGTAGCTGGGGAATGTTGATGGCTGCCCTGCCATTTTAGGTTGCCAAACTCGAGTTTGACACAGGAAGAGCCACAGCAATTCTGCTCCTTCACTCAGCGAACTAAACGTAAAGGCCTCGTCTGCCTCACAGAAACTGCACATCTCCACGTTTCCATTTTCCACTGCTACTGAAAATGGCCTGGATAGGCAATGAACATGTCAGAACCTGTTACATTCTCCAGCCTCGCCCTTCTCGGAGGCTCTGACCTTCAGCCGAGGAACCAAGCCTTTACCAGAAAGGTTATTCCGAAGCGTGTGAGCAGGGCTGGCAAGGCGCGGGAGCCGAGACACTAGCACCAGGGGAGCATCCGGGGCCGCCGGCAGGGTTTCGGCCGGGGACACGGGAGGGGCCAGGGAAGAGCGGGAGGGAGACGGGGGGCCACGCGGAAGGGCCGCGGGAGGGATGCGAAGGGAACACGCGGAGAGAAGCCGGGAGGGACGCGCCGATCCGCACAAGCCTGGCGCGCGCCACCCAACCCGCTCGCGGCGGCGCGGGGCCGGCCCCNNNNTTGGACGGCGCGCCCCTCAGGCGCAGCCAATAGGGAGCGCTCGCCCTGCCGCGCGCCGTCCCTCCCAGTGCAGCGAGTGACGTCAGAGCAGCGAGCCCACCCCACCCCACTCGGCCCGCCCTCCCGACCTCTGATTGGCTGCATCTGCCCGGTCCCTGTTATCCGATTGGCGGGCGGGGCGGGGCGGGGCCNGGAAGGAAGGAAGGAGGGAGGGAGGGAAGGAAGGAAGGAAGGAAGGAGGGAGGGAGGGAGCGAGCTGCGGGACCTCCTCGGGGCTCTGGTCTCCATTTCCAGGTGCCGTGAGGGGGGACCCGCCCACCGCCGGGCCTGCCAGGGCTCCTAAGCTGAGGGGCCCTGGCTGCCGGCTGGGTAGGGGCGGCGAGGGCTCAGCCGTGCCTGGGCAGCTCCCCGGCTGGATTCCTGGCTTGAGGGCAGTGAATGGACCGGTGTGCTCGCGTACTTGTCTGTGGTTCCCTGGCCCGCAGGCAGGCGTGCCCCGTGCTGGCTGTGCTCGCGTGTGAAGGCAGCGGCACCAGCAGCAGCTCCCGCCCGCTCCGCGCTGAGGCGAGCACGCACCTCTGTGCCAGAGATCCACTGGTGCCACTGCTTGGATACGCCCCAGCTTCAGGCGTGCACACGAAGTACGATGCCCTCGTCTGGGAACAGTTCTGCCTGAACGTGTGTGCATGTGGCTCTCTTGGAGAGAAGTTGTAAGGCTATGAGGACAATTAATAGGGATTAGAATAGGGGGAGAGAATGTGATGCTAGAGGATGCTTAAGATGTATATAAATAACTAAAGAGAAGGTGTCGAGAGGATGGAGCCAGGCTCTTCTTGGTGATGCCGAGGAATAGGACAAGAGGCAATGGGCAGAAACTGAGGCATAGGAAGTTCCACCTGGATATGAGGAAGAACTTCTTTACTGTGCGAGTGACCACACACTGGAACAGGTTACTGGAACAGAGAGGTTGTGGAGTCTCCCTCACTGGAGATGTTCACCAACCATCTGGACACAATCCTGTGCCATGTGCTCTGGGATGACCCTGCTTGAGCAGGAAAGTTGGACCAGATGATCCCTTGTGGTCTCTTCCAACCGTCCTCATTCTGTGATTCTGTGAATAATCGAACTAAACAAATTTCAAACTGATTACCACTGTTCACTTGTTATGACCTTCCCTCAGTGCTATGAAGGTGATCATTGAATCCTTAGGAAAGTGGTGGTGAACTTGAGATTTTGTGTTCTGAATGACAGAAGTATTTCATGGGGGCAAATACCTGCTATTAAACTTTTCCTGAATTTATGCTTTTATGTCGCTTAAGATATTTTTGATTCAACAGTTACAAAAAAAGTTATGTGCACAGTGACAGCTGTTTAGTAGCTGTTTAGAGAAAAGAAGTAAAAGGCTGCAGCCTTTCTCTGTTCACTTGTCACTTGGCTATGGATGGATGGATTATGATGTGAGTTTGTATCAGATTCTCTAGGTGTGAGTTAGACTTCTCACAGTGCAAAAGTTGGCAGTAACTTTTTAAAGAGAAAGCTTTACTTTTGTGGTGTTGTTTTGTTTGTTTTGATTGGATTTGATTGTAGAGATGCCAGATTTACAGGAAAAATGTATTTTTACTTTTCTAAACAGCTCTACAAATTTGGGCTGTAGTAAAAAAAATATTCAACCCAGAATGATTTATGTCCTTGTTATTTATCATGTGTGTAACATATAATCATATGGGCAGTAATCATATTGTGTTGTCTAATGCTGATGACAGACTTTTTGCAAATAATTGGAGAGGACACCCCAACAGACCCTGGATTCCGTCAGTTCTGTCTCCTCAGCCTCGTGCAGACATTGCACCTGTACCTTCTTCTGCACTCCTACGCAGTCCGTAGCTGATCCAGAAGATTGCAGCTCGACTCATACTCTGTTGGAAAGGGTGCAGAATATATGGACATGATACTTTGTGGAGAAAGAAAATACATCATGAAAGTGAGCAAATCATTTCAAGTCAAACAAAATACTCCTCCTGAGCCAAATGCTGTCTTTCCTATTTCTTAAAAGCACCCAACACTAAAGGAGTTTAAATTCCGCTTTCTGAAACTGAGAAACAATCATTGCTTCAAACACGCCAGAGCTTTGTTTCTCTGAAGTGTAAAATGGGGACATTTTAGTGCCTTCTAAATGGAATAAATAATTTTCAACATTTGCTAGTAATGTTACTATTTTCTTAATCTGAAAGCTTGCTACATTCAGGATTATTCATTCCATTTTTATCTCCCTTCGGAGACTCTGCATACAATTTTATGTCTTAGCTTAATTGTTTCATTTTTACTACCATCACTGTAATAAATGAAATCATTCTGACAGTGGCGTATCCTCTGTCCTTCACTGCACTGTGCCGTATTCTGTCAAATAAGAGTGAAAGCACTAGTGATTTCATTTAACAAGGCCAAGTTTTGCTTGGCCATCTGTTACCATTCTTTGCAGTCTGCTTACCTCCCCAGGAGACCTCTGGTTAGAAGCAAACTCTCTTTTTTTCCCCCTCCCACTTTTTTCTTCTTTTCTTTCTTTGAACTAGGAAGAAAAGAGAACCTCAGTCTAAATGCCTTTGCACCGCAAAGCTGGTTGCTTTTTGAAAACAGTAAAGTGTCCAGACTGGCTAAGTACCTTGCAAGACCTCCTGCTCTGTTTCTCTTGGTTAAAATAATGTAGGTTTTCCCGTGTAAGTATTTAGGAATGGAGGGAAGCAGACGGTGCAAATGGTGTGAGATGGCATTTTGTAACTGCAGGTATTCTCTGTCTGTTCCAGTGTCGCTGATGGAGGCCCCCACCCCCAGCGCGGTGCACCTGAGTGACTGGCAGAAAAGTTACTTTGCTGTCACCTCTGGCAGCTGCACACCCAGGCAGAAGGCAGATGGATACCGTGCCAAGATCCTGCGCATTCAGTATGCATGGGCAAACTCCGAGATCTCCCAGGTCTGTGCTGCCAACCTGTTTAAGAAGTACGCAGAGAAATACTCTGCGATTATTGACTCTGGCAACGCAGAGACTGGCTTGAATAACTATGCAGAAAACATTTTGACTTTGGCAAAATGTCAGCAAAGTGACAGTGACAAGTGGCAATCTGCCTTGACAACAGATAATGTATTTGAATTAAAGTGTGTGCAAGAGAGGATGCAGGCTGGCAAATTTTTCCGGAGCTCTCAGATGGCACCAGCAGATGCCCATGTACGAGCTGATAAAGGGGTCAGTGCCTCCGCTGCTCCAGCTCTTCCTAAACTCCATGTCTTCAGCAGTACTGGGGAGACTGAGCTCAGTGCTGGCTCAGCAAAATATGCAAGTCAGGGACCCAATCTTCTTGAGCATCCCTCGTCTTCCAAGTCCCTTCAAAGCGACTTGCCTCCTGTGACCAAAACTTCAGACACACTTCCTGCTGCTTCAGCCTCCTTAAGCAAACAGGTTCATCCAGGTTTCCAGGCAACTCCGCTCTTTGGAAATAAAGAAGCCACTAATAGTAGTTCTCTGAAAATGTCAGGTAACTATTGTGACAGACAAAATTTGTCTCTTTTCAACCAGTCAGCTGTACCTGCCTGGTCTGCAAATTCTGGGAAAAGAAAAGCATTCTATGGTCTGGCTGATGAAGGCAGCACAGCTGTTCCTAGCCTTGCTCCATGTCAGGCTTCCCTTTCTACAGAAACTAGTGGTTTTTCAGGGCAAAGAAACAGAAACGAAGAGAGCAGTGCTCCTGGGTTTAAAACTGCAAAGGAACAGCTGTGGGCGGATCAGCAAAAGAAATCTCAAAACCAGCGTGCACCAGTCTCATCGTATGGAGGTGTAAAAAAATCCCTGGGTGCAGGCAGGTCTCGGGGTCCGTTCAGCAAGTTTGTGCCTCCAGTTCCAAAACGGGACGGAAATGAAAATGGAGGAGCACAGTGTAAACCTCATGTAGGGGGATCGACAGATCCATCGCTGCCTGTGGATGAACGGCTGAAAAACATAGAACCAAAGATGGTTGAACTCATCATGCACGAGATCATGGACCATGGGCCTCCGGTCAGCTGGGATGACATTGCTGGAGTTGAGTTTGCCAAAGCTACGATAAAAGAAATAGTGGTGTGGCCCATGCTGAGGCCAGACATCTTCACCGGCCTGCGTGGTCCTCCCAAAGGAATTCTTCTCTTTGGTCCCCCTGGGACTGGCAAGACCCTCATAGGCAAGTGCATTGCATGCCAGTCTGGAGCAACTTTTTTTAGCATCAGTGCCTCCTCTCTGACTTCCAAATGGGTGGGTGAGGGGGAGAAGATGGTCCGTGCGCTGTTTGCTGTGGCGCGGTGTCAGCAGCCAGCAGTGATTTTCATCGATGAGATCGATTCCCTGTTGTCTCAGCGTGGAGAGGGGGAGCACGAGTCGTCAAGGCGAATAAAAACTGAATTTCTGGTGCAGTTAGATGGAGCAACAACCTCCTCTGAAGATCGTATCCTAGTGGTTGGAGCAACAAATCGACCCCAGGAAATTGATGAAGCTGCCCGAAGGAGACTGGTGAAGAGACTGTACATCCCTCTCCCAGAAGCCTCCGCCAGGAAGCAGATTGTCACCCGGCTGATGGCAAAGGAGCACTGCTCTCTAAATGAAGAGGAACTCAAACTCATAGTTCAGAAATCTGATGGGTTTTCTGGGGCAGACATGACACAGCTCTGTCGGGAAGCTTCTCTGGGCCCTATCCGCAGTCTGCAGTCCATGGACATTGCAACCATCACGCCGGACCAGGTACGGCCCATCTCCTTCCTGGACTTTGAGAGTGCCCTGAGAACGGTGCGGCCCAGCGTGTCCCCCAAGGACCTGGAGCTCTATGAAACCTGGAACCAGACGTTTGGCTGTGGTAGATGAGCTGCATCCCAGCTGTTTCACAGGAACAGTTGAGGACTTCAGCACTGCCACGTGTTAAACCTGTGGCAGTTTAGTGCATCTGCACTTTCTGTTTCTGTCTTGGAATTAAACCTCCTTACATTATGCAGGCAGATCTCCAGGCTCTGGCCTGAGCCTTTGCCAGCTGAAAAGACCATGAGGAACTGCTGGTCATGATATGAGAAATTGCTGAACAGCAGTGGCAGCGAGAGGCTGACAGAATTTACAGATTGCTGGGAAAGATGGATGAATTTCACTGATGTTTGAGGGAAGGAGATCAAACCTCACAAATAATTGAAGGGAATATTTGGGGAATCTTGCAAGGTCCACCAAGCTGTATCAGTAAGGGATTCAAGTAATAGTAGAAATACCAATTTTGGGTAGGGATATGGCAAAACCGGGACAGATGGGGAAGCGTAGTTAGAGGTGCTTGCTTTGGGAGGAGACAGGAGCAGAGGGAGGAGAGGGCGGGGGTGGATGTGGACTTGTATGGAAAAATGGAAGGGGGGACGAAAGAGGAAGGTCTCTTGAGCATCACTCTTGTCTGACAGCCTTGTGACTCATCGCTGCAGTCTATCCCAGCTTCTCATTAAAAACTTTTTCTTGATGATTTTCTGCTTGACCTTGCTTTCTGTGCTGCATCAGCATGTGCGGCTGTGTTTTATTGGGACGTCTGGACACCTGCAGCTGGAGAAGAGGCTGTGGGTCACAGGGGCTTTAGGATCTGGGACCAGCCATGGGGTAGCCAGTGTGGGCAAGCAGGTGCTGTAGGGATCCCTGTGCGTGTGCAAACTTCACTAGCAAAACTCACTGCTAAACTAAAGGCTGGACAAGCTGGCAAGGAAGAAAAACAGCATGTAGAAAGAGCCCTGCCAGTGGCAGGATAAGGGGGCTCAGGATCTGGGCATGAGTATTTGATGGGCTTAAATCCCATGGCAGTGTCTGAAGGCTCCGTGAGTGAGGTGTCCTTGTGAAACTGGAGAGCGTGGGGGTTGTGTCACGTGCTGGTGACCTCAGGTCCTGTGAGGCTTGAGCTGAGGGACAGGGTGGGGCTCTGGGTGGGTGTGTGGGGAGTGCATTTGTGTGTGTGTGTGCTGGGAAAGACACTGCTCCCTCTCTGTGCTTGTCTGTGTGTGTGTGGTTTTGTACCCACTGGTTTGGGTCAGGGGCTCGGCCTGGCTCCTGGCTGGACCCCCAAGCAGAAACAGCAGCAGCTGCATCCATCAAATTAAGATGGAAGATGCCTTACTCCGGGAGTGCTGGGCTCTAGTGGTCAGGAAGGAGAAATCCCATGTCCCAACACCTCCTGGGTTCCACTGATCTTTAAAAAGTCCTCATGCAATAATGGTAAAATTCCTGGCTAGCTCATATTTGGCATTCGTACCTAAGGCGTGAAAGAATGCACGGCCTTTTATTCACATAACCTGTCCTTGCCCACTGGCTGAACACAGCTGCCCCTGAAAGGAAAATAAATGGAAATCCTTCCTTTGGATTCCTTTGTTAGCGTGGCAGAGCTGGCTGCTGTGCTGTCTGTGCTTCGTTTTCAGTTTCTCTAAAGAACTCTATCTCCTACTGGGGAAAATGCAGCCTAAAAGCTGCTCTTCCTCAGATTTCTCTGAAACTGGATGAATGTTGTTTAACTAGCATTTTTAAAAGACTTTTGGGAACGACAGGGCCCAGGAGACCATAGTGAGCCTTGAATTCAGAATAATTTGGAAGGCTTAGAATTTCTTAAGAGCTCATCCTGGTTTAAACAAATGAGTCAGTTTTATCCATAGCTCATGCTTTTAGTAAAGTCTGGTATGTATTAGAAATGGTTTTGCAGAGATGTAAAAATTCAGGTATGGGAATTTATCTTCATTTTTGAAATAGTGGAAGTAGAATAATTAGATTATTTTATGAGAATAAATGTGTGATGTGGTCCAAAACAAGTGACTTTTGTTCCACTTGGGTAAAGATTATAAGTCTGCTCTTACAAGTTCAGTTTTGCAGAGTTATAAACACATACTAGGTAAGATTTTTGCTCTCTCCAAACATTTCTTTAAAATCATTGCTCAGGAAAGTGAATGAAACACCAGAGCATTTTAATTGTTTAGTAACATCTAAGGGTTGCTCAAGGGTTAATAAATGCCTTACATATGATTACATAATTGCCCTGTTTGTGCTGGGAATTACTCTGGTGTGCTATGTGAGCGGTCTGTGGTCATCTGTGTATCTGAATATTCACATTTTGATGGAAATGCTCTACGAGGAGGGACCGGTGAGAATCCACATGGTGACAGAGAATAAATCTCCTCCTGAGGTGACAAGGACTGGGACAAAAGTTCTGTGCCTCTGTATTTGTCTCCTGCAAAGTGGAACTTGTGAAAGACATAAAAGGTAGAACCACAGCACCAGACAAGGCTGTTCTTCCTCCTACTTTTTAGGTTATTCATTACATGAATTACATGAATACGCCTTTTTTTTTTTTAGGAAACATAGAAACAGTGAAAGGGAACATTAGGTAAGGTTTATTCTGTTTTAGTAATGGTGCAGGTAACACAACCATCTCTTCAGCCATGCAGCATTCTTTGGGCTTTGCGGCAGAGCTCAGAGCCAGCAGGGCTTGCAGTGTCAGCCCGAGATGAGTTTCATAACCCTCTGTAACTGTGCCACCACACAGCGATTCGACTGCCAGGAACATAATTTCACAAAATGCAGAAAATTGCACAGAAATAGGGCATGATTGTAATTTAAGGGAAATGGTGCAGATAAATCCACTTTAATGGATCTGTTTAGTGTATGCAAAAACCTATGTCCTTCATTATTTATTCTTTTTGGCTGGCTGATCTTTGGAAGAAGAAATGCAGGACTCTCCTCTGGTTTTGTGGTTCAGCAACAATGAGTGCACAATATCTCAGTTTCTTTTAAAGGTAAATAATTGCAGTCCTGGAAAAATGAGGTCTTATTAATAAACGAGGCAATTCAGACTCTCAGTCCATCTTGAATTTGAGTTAGCTAAATTGTCTCAGAGCTGTGTGTCCCCGGGGTGTGAAGTCCCCGGGGGGATTTTCATTTAGAGAAAACTGTGCCAACACAAGTAGGGGAAAAAGCTGATGAGGCAGAAATGATCATCACCTGCTAATGGCGAGTGGATGGAAACCAGGCTGGCCTCTTTCGGGCGTCACTAAGATTGTCCTTTTGAAATAGGGCAATTTCCTTCTAACAGAAATTATGGAACTGCTCACAAGCCAACGTGACACTGGGAAACAACCCACCAAACAAACCAGCGTGGGCTGTCCCCTGGGCTGCAGTGCAGGCATCTGCTCCATGAGTCTGCTGGAACCAGCCGTGCCCAGCCCCAGGGAGGCCACTCCTGCAACCCTCCCCGACTGAAACCTTCACACCTGCACCCAGCACAGAACAATACACGTAAATGCAGGGCTTAGGGAAGATGCAGCCACAACATTCCCGAAGTCCCAATTTCTTAACCTTGCTTTTTAGTATTTTATTACCATTCTTTATCTTACCTGTAGAAAACCAGTCACGTAAGATGCTGTAGCTGCAAGCAGCTGTAGTAATAATAGGTCTCTGGTACTTTTTTTTGACCCATTGGGTGAGAAACGTCATAAAATCTTGGGTCATAGCTGTGAAGCCAAAATAGCATTATCACAGAGTTTTGGGTCTGGAAAGGACTCTAGGAAGTCCTCAAATTCCCACTTCGTGTAAGGCGAAATAACTTTTGTGATGCCTGATGCATGTTTTGCCTGGTTTGTTCTTTAAAGACGTTCAGTATTTATAAAAACCTTGATCTCTTTTTGAACTTTATTCCCATACCAGTGATATGATCACACTTAGGACTTGATGTATTCAGTAGATGCTGCTATGCAAACACAGAGTGATAAATGTTTAGTGTTAGCCATTAATAAAGTGGCTTTCTTGCCTGGATTCTTCTTTAGCAAGATCGAAGGTTATTAAAATTCTTCCCCAGTGCCTCATCTCTGTTACTGTGATGCAAATGTTCTGTGCCTTATCCTGTCTCTATTGCTCACATCACAGACACGGGGAAAGGTTTAATCATCCCCGTTGTAGCAGGTACCTGAAACAGTTGAGATCTGTTTTCATCTGGCATTACAATACCACCTGTACTAAACAAATGTCAGTCTTCCACTCTTTTTAATAGTATCCTGTTGGTTAGACTTCAATCACTTCTGTGTGCTCATATCTCTTCAGTGCTGAGATACCCCAAATGACTGTGCTCGGCAGTGATAAGGGACGAGAGTGGAGCAGAGTAGGACTGACCATGGGTGCAGGGTGGCAGATGGATGAACTTTTCAGTGTATTGTTCGTTTGCAGCGAAGTTGTTCTGAAGTTGCTGTGTTTTCCCATCTTGCCCTGGTTGGTTTCAACAGCAAAGTTACACAGCAGAGTCTCCCTCTTCTGTCCCTAATGGTCGCCAATGAATCCATCGTCACTGCTGCAGGAAAGGCCTGGGTGAAATCTCTGACATGCCTTGTTTGGCTCTTACTGCACTTTGACTATGGCTTTACAACTAACTGGGCAGAAGTGTTAAAACGATTTAATAATTTCTGTCTTCAGAAAATATCACACAAGAAAGACTGACAGCAGGTGTGCCCTGTGCCCATATTCCCATATTGCCAAGGCACATAACCTGTTCCAGAGGAACATTAAGTTGTTTTCTTGTGGCAAAGGTGGAGCAGCAAGCAAAAGGCAGTATTGTTCTCTTCTAGAAGCTGAGGATCAAGGAAAGTGATTGAAAGCTTCAGGGATTCTGTAAAGACACCAGATCTGCTTTCTGGCTGGGGGAGAGATGATGCAGTGCTTCCTCACTGTAGGTCACTGGGAAAAAGGGGAACAACTGCCCTTTCTTCATCCAGGCATGACTGGAGTCGTTAGCTCGGCAGGGAAGGCGGGGAACAGAAAAGGGAAACCTTCAGCTGCCCGAGCTCAAGCAGGGACAAGGCTGCTGTGGATGTGATTCGGTTGTAGCATCACAACCATGAGCTCCTGGGTGCAGCTGAGGCGGTCTCTCAGATTCCCAAACAACACCCTAAGCCCAAGAGAGGCCCTCCATTTGAGCTGGGTTGGTTTGTGGTGGTCAGGGGTAGGATGGCACCTTGTGTTCTGCCATGCCTCTGATCTTATCACATCTTCCTTTGGCTACAGCGCGTGCAGCGTAATCAAGCACGGCCAGGCTGCTCTGAGGCTTTTCACCAAAGCCACGTGAGAAAAGCTCCAAGGAGCTCAGGCTTTCCCTAAAGTATGCTGATAGAAAATTCCAGTTTCATATTAGTTTGCGTGGTTTTGGAACGGGCATGCTGCCATCTGAAATTCTGTCTGGGCTTTGTAAAATGGAAACACCTGAGCACCTAAAATTAAATGATGGCCAGCCTGCTAATGCATTGCTCTGAAAGACTGCCTGGAATGCCTGTGTGTTCACAGGGAAAAAAAATGCTGGCTTTTTTCTTTTCAGAAGTAGATCACAAAATTCTGGGCAGTGGCTTGTGAAAATTCCTACCCAATTCTTAAAGGTTTTGAGTTCTGTACTATGGGTTAAAATGTAATGAGAGATTAAATTGCCTAGGCTTCTGCTTTTAAATTTAGAGGTTTTTTCATGATTTTCGATTACTGGTATTAGTAAAACTGTCTCTTTATAACTTTTTACCTAAAGGGAAAGGCAAGTGTGTCTCTGCCAGCCAGGACAGTTCCACCTAAACCTGTTGCTCAGAAACATTTTGATTAATAATTGTCACCAGTCCCCAATATTCCTCAGTGATGGTTAAGACCTACAAGTCTGTTTTCTCCTTTTCCAAATGAGTAATTTTATTTTGTGACACTTGCAACAAGTGACTGCTTCTGCTTGCTGGTCTGATGTAACCAGTGAGATTTCTTACAAGAGTTGTTACGAAATGGCTCATGCTCACATAGTTAATTCAATATTCTGAAGAAGGCGAACTTATTTGACCTGTGGAATTTTTTTTTTTACCAAGTATGAAAAGAAAAAAGAAGAGGAGTAAATATTGACTTAGGGAGCTTGATACTGAATTCTCTTGATATACTGTAATTTTTGCACACCCATTTTTTGCACTACAGAATGGATATAGATGTGGTGTGGTGAAGGATATAGCCATTTATATAGCATTATAGATACTCCTGATTTTTCTTAAGTGGTGGAGAATTGTTTTCCAGAGAGGGCATGAACTCTGGAAGCTGGTGTCTTCAAGCTATTTTGATGCCAGCTTCTCTTAATAAAAAAGAGAGAAAATTTGAAAAGAATCAACAGAAAAAATTGAAAAGTACTGTGGGTGGGGAGATCGATTACATGTAAAGACACAAATTAACATATATTTTCAGATTATTTTGCAATTGATGATATATTTTTCAATACCTGTTGATGGCTTAATGTTATATAAAAACATTTAGTGGTGATGGCACAAAACAAAAAGAAAACTCCACTTTCAAGAAGGTCACAGAACCTCTGGGCTGGCATAGCTACAACTGCAGAGAAAGAAGAAGCTTGTAGTGACAGTTCTGTGATCAGTTCATTATTTTCTGCACATGCCTTGTGATCTTTTTTCAGTGATTTTAATGCTAAATTTAAAAGGTTCCACCCTGTTTAATGCAGTGCCTCACTGTCATATGACAGTGAGTCTGAGAGCTGACTGAAAAAAATTAAATGTGATAATTAAAACATTGTGATATCAGAAGTCATTCCAAAACCAGAAGTTTTGCATCAAAGAAACAGAAGATCAAATTTTCAGAAACTTTTGCTGTCATCTGCTGAAAATACACACTAACGCTCTGTCTGTAAATGTCTCAGAAGGCACAAGGCTGAGCACGCTGGGGACTGCTCCACTGTGGTTTCATTCATGAAAACTATTTTTTGTGTGCTTTTAAAAACAGTTGTGGTGCTGCAACTCCCCAGATAGTCATGGTAGTACAGTTCACACCTCTAGCCACCCCGGAGTAGGGGGAATTCATGCCAGGGAATGTTACCTTTTGTCTGTAGAACAATCTCATTAAAAAAAAAATCCATGTTTTAAGAGTCTTTATTGCCCTAAGAGCAGTGGAAAAGTGGTGCCGCCTTATTTCTATCACTACAGAGGAATGCAGTTGTTGTCTGTGGGTGAATCCCAGTATCCTGGACACATATGCCTGCGAGTGCAGGTGGCAATGGCACTGCTGCTCCTCATCTTCCGCAGGCTGGGCATGTCTCACGCAGCGCTGTCAGCACCAGAAATTGTGCGATGGGACACGGGAGCCAGATGAGCTCAGACGCTTTAGCTCTGCCTGCGTTTAGGAAAGGCTTAGCAAGCCTGAAGGGTGCCTTGCTCAGTCTATCCTATATAAATCTTAGAAGTAGTTTGAGAAATACTTATCCACACAAATCCTCTCCATTTCCAATAACAGCAATCTTTTCCAGGGAAAGGAACACCTCTGTAGTGTTGAGTTGATTTTTTTTTTTTTGTAGCCTGCCACCAGATGGAGTTCTTCTCCTAAAGAAGTCAATCCAATTTCTTAAGCCCAGGGGTTGTCAATGTTGTTTCCTTGGTTTGTCACTTAAAATCATCCGGTGTTAATGACTTTTTACTGGATTTTTATTAATTATTCTATTTATTGTTTTTTCGTTGGGTGAACTTCGATTTTTAAGATTTTTTTGAGGTAGCTGCAAAAACCACGCTGACATTTCTAGAACTTCTTATTTAACCAAGGTAGGATTCTGAAAGATTAATTTTACTTCGTGTCTCAGGTCAGCTGGGGCTGGGAAAAGAGGTGAAAATCCTGGTACAGTGCATTTGTATTTAAACTGATCCTTGATCTTGGGAATTTTAATAACAGAGTAAATGAGCAGATACGAGCAGTCTCCCAGGCCGAAGATCCTGAAAATGCATTGAAATGTAGAGGCACAACAGGTAACAGGAACTGAGTCCAATTAATGCAAAAGTCTCAATTCATTTGAGTTTTGGTTGATAGTAAACCACATTTGTTTCTCTCCTAGGACTGCCTCAGAAGTAAAAATCACTGTGCTCTTGCAATAGGGTCAAACACCAGCACCGCCCATACCCAGCAGTGCAGGACCCTCTCCTGATGCCCCCGACAGAATTCCTCTGTGCTGGATAAGGAGTTAACTTTTTGGGTGAGCCCTCTGCCAGTGTGCGACTGAGCTGTCTGGGCAGCGTGCCCAGTGTGTGGAGCTTTTGTGGCTGAAGAAACCACTTCACTGATTTCTCTGGAGAAATAATCCTCTGAGCTGCTGAAGGCTTCAGCCCCTTGAGCACGTCTCGAGGGAAAATCGCTGGTGCCGTCTGATCAAGTACCTTGAACCCCTGTATATATTCAGACATAGGTGGCTAATATTGCTCTGTCTTCCCGAGTCCTACAGTTTCTCACTTCCCTGCTTTGTGGGTCGGTCAGATGCTCTGAAGCCAATTTACATCAATTCCTGGCACTATTTTTAAAGGAAGCAAGGGGGAACAGCATGAAGTCTCACTTTCTGCCAACAACAGGAAGCGCACGCTCTCTGTCAGGCAGCTTGTTTCAGCCATCGCTTTTGTTGAACCAACAAATTTCTGGACTACAGATTTGGTCTTCCACACAGCACCGCTCAGCAAATCCTTGAAAAGGCAACGTCACAGAGTGGCAGCATGGATGGTCAGGGAAAGCCCAACGCTGCTGCAATTCCCTTTTTCGAAGGGAGTGTTTCTTTAAAGAGCAATTGCCTGAGGGAAGGGAAAGGAAATGGTGATAACATCTCTCTCTTGTTCTGTCCCATGGGTCTGAACGTGCTGCTACTGAAATCTTGCTGAGGGTGATGGCTGCAGGAGTCTCCTGGTGGCCCTTGGGGCAGTGCCGTGTAACACAGCTGTCCTGCCGAGTGAGACAAGGTGAAGACGTGCACTCTTGGATCCTGCTCTTAATTTTTGTGCCTAGAGCAGGCCAAGGTACTCTGTGGGGTCTAGAAATTTGTTGTGTAGTTTTCTGAGATGATCACAGATCAATCCAAATCCCCTATTTCTTTTCTTTCTCCTGAGACATAGTTAAAATTGGAAGTGATATGAGGCTACCATAAAAAATCCCTCCTCTGTAATATCCATCTTTGGGGTAGCTCTTTCCAGGCCCACTTTTTGTGTGCTGACTGCACGTGACAATTGTACTATTAATTTTTTTTTTCCTTATCACTGCTGCAAAACTTTTTAGAAAGCTCACTGCAAAAGCCAGTGTTTCTTACACCTACCTTCATTCTTCCCGGTGTTTTCCTGGTGCAGAGCCAGGCTTAGTCTAAAGAAGCCAAGAAGTGCAATTTTCTGAAGAAATTATTTTTTGTATTTTAACGCCCCCCCAAATATTTTTTTTATATTGTGTAAACTTCTTTTCCCTTTCTGCTGCCACCAAACCTTCTGGTGTTTGTTTCTTATAGATGTTTCCTTTCTAACCCCATGCCAGCAAACTTGTCAGGGCGTGCTGTGGGGCTGAATGCATCCCCCGTGAGGAAAGGGGGTGTCTCGAGGTGCCGAGGTGGGATTAGAGGCAGAGGAATGTCCCTGAGGAATGCTCTGTGCTGGCCAGACCAGGGCTGGGGTGCTGCCTGCTTCCATCCCGTGCCCTCCCCTGCTCCTCCTGCAGCGCGGATGCTCGAGGAGCTGATGGGCTCCAGCAGGACGCGTCCCAGGCTGGCGGTGCCGGGCGTGCGTGTCCCGGGAAGGGCTGATCTGCTCTCAGGAGGCAGTGGCAATGGGGGAGCTTAGGAATCCCGACCCTGCTACCCACCAGTGACAAAGCATTTATGCTGCTTGTCTGGAGAAAAGCCCCAAGGGTTGCCCCAGAAAACACTGAGAGAAATGGGCTGTGTAACTTCCCGTGTTGTCACGGTGTGAAAGGGCAGAGGGACTTGGCCCTCTGGCCCTGATGCCTTTTGGAGAGGCTGTGCTGGGAGGTGCTGAGTGGCTCCAGCCTCTCCCTCTTGCCACTGCCCTGGAGGCTTTAACTTGCTCAGCACTAGTGCAGTCGGGGGCTTGAGAAGAACCGAGATCCTGGTACAGTATTCATGGTATAAAATTATGGAAGTAGCAAGAGACTTTGTAGGAAAAGTACGCAGCAGAGTGAGATGTGGAAATGATGGGGTTTGAGTAGAATATTTCTCTGATTGCAAAGGAAATTAGGCAAGCAGTTTATATGGGAGAAGCAGAACCAAAAGGAAAGCTCTTCGCTCTCCCCCTCGGCACACACTGTTTCTCCAGAGAAGCTGTGGTGATCCTGCAAAGTTTGACAAGGAGGGTGTAACAAGTTCTTCCCTATTTTCTGGAAATCCCACCCTCTTTCCACAGCTTATCTGAAGTTTCTATTTTGCACGTTCCTATTTGTGCAAAGTTTGGGCAAGCCTCATCTTTTCAGTTGCAAATAAGTCTCTAACTAAAGCCCTCACAGGCTGATTTTTTTTGTTTGTCTTTTATTTTTTGTTTTTTGGGGTTTTTTTTTTAGTTTCTTCCCTGACATAGTTGGGAGGGCAAATAGGGAAATTTTGTGTTGCATTTCTGAAGGCTTAGAAAAGCATCCCAACTTGTTAAATCGGTTGGTCACCATAAAAGAGAGATTTGAGCAGAACAATACGAACCCACAGAAAAACTGAGAGAGGACCCACAGGGCTGTACACCAGACAGCCCCTGTCCCAGTATTGCTTTCCTTTTTATCTGTGCATCATTTAAAGACATTTCCAAGGCAAAAGCTGTCTAACTTCAGCTAGTCATGGAACAGATTATGTATCTTGGTATGTTTGGCCAAAATATTCTGTAAATTTAGGCAACTTCAGATATTTTCATTAACAAAGAAATGGCGGGAAAACTGGCAGCTCGTGGTTAAAAAGATATAAATTATTGAATATTTTGAATTAGACAGACATGTAGTATACACACATATAGTACATGTGCACAAACACACAGACACTTTGATGTTGTGTAAAGCCTGACTTCTTAGTCCTGTGGCCTTTTTAAAATTCCTAGCTGTTAGTGCAAGGGTCTGCAAGAGGGGGATTCCTGAGTTTACTGTCCACCAAAGAGGAAGCCTAATCTGCGGCTGGAGAATAAACAAGTGTTAGAAGACCTGGCTCCTACTCCTGATTTTGTCAAAAACCTATTGCACGAGCTTGCATAAGGAATGTGGGGAGAGGGGGTGTGCTTCAATTTCCCTTTCAGGGAAGGGAAGGATGTAGTTGTTTCACAGTAGTGCTGCTGTTTACAACCTTTCAGAAAATGTATCTTGAATTTTGGAGACTATAGAATAAATTTAAAGATAAAAGGAAGAAATTATATCACTGTTTAGTTCAAAGTAATTTCCACTTGCTGTAATCTTACACACACAGACACACATCCCAAAGTCAACAGAGCTACACACCTGCTGTATCTGAAACAAAACTGGATATTCTCCAGAACTCTGTATCTCCAGAGAACGGGATAGTAAGAAAAGTGTGTTTTTTTTTTTTTTTTAATTAATGATGGCATCAAAGGAGTTGTTGAAAAGGACTTACACGACACAGTTCTCTGCTTTATCAGGTGTTGAAGATAAAAAGGAAGCGTGAATGTATAGTGGGAACACCTGTGTTGGCCTCCTGGATTTGGCAGGGGTGGGGGCTAGGGAGTCATCACTGAGATCCAAATAGAAGAATAGTTTTAGTTCAGAAATTGATTTCAGGTTTAAGGATAATCAAGAGAAGAGGACAACTCTCCCATAGTGTAATAGGCACTATAATAGGCAAGCAGCCGTTAAGAAAGGTGGAATATTTTTCATTTCCCTGAAATGCATTGGGTTTGGCTTTTCTAATTCTGTGGTAATAACCCTTATGGTAGAGAGTAATTTCTTCACTGCTGAACTTGATGTGTTAATTTTTCCACCCAATCTTCTACCACCCTTCATTTCCCTTCTGGTCTGCCTATCACTTCTGGTACATTTGCTCCTACCTTCAATGACCAATGGTTAAGCTATCAAGGAGTAGTTAATGAAACTCAGACAGATGCCTGCAGTCTCCTTCTCCTGGCCTGGGCTTTGGAATTCTGTTGAAAATGCTTAATTTTAGATGACTTGTTCTATTAACACATGCATTTCATTGTTTCTCTAAAACCACTCAAGCTCTTCGTCCTCTGCTCTTTCTGCTGATCAGGACCCCACCTTTGTTTAAAGGTCAGTTAAATGTGATGGAGTTGTGACTCAGGGAGAAGCAGCTGCAGGGTCTGTTGGTGCTGGGTGTTCCTTAGGAGCCTGAGTATTCTCTCTTACTCAGCTTTACCCTGGTTCCTGCAGAAGAAATCTTCTTGTCAGGTACTACCATAATAGCATGATATAATTACAATATTCCTTGTAAGACTGGTTGGTGTCTCAGCCTCGTTTACAAAGAGGTGGTGAGACAGATGTTTCCAAAGCAGAAGTAACCATTCTAATTTGTACCAATACTTAAGGAGTCCAAAAACCCCCTGCGTACATGTGAGTGCTCAGCACAATTCCCATGTGCATTTGCTAGACTATGCAAATAAAACTCTATCTGTATTATTAGCCAGGAACTAAGTGACTGGATGCAAAGCAAAAAGAAAGAGTTTGTGAATGTTTCAGAGCTGGACTTGGGGAGATAAATCTCTTATGTGCTGTGCTAAGAAAAAAAAAGTGAAATTCATGTAACAGGGCTTTGGTTATTGCCCACAAAGATGTTTTTGGCAAGTATTTACACCCTTTTCTTTTTCTTCAACACAATGGAAAGTGAATCTATATTCTCTCCCATGGCTACACTGAGGAATCTCTGTAAGGTGATAAAGGTATATTTTTGTATGCTGCAACTATCAGTGAAATAAACCTGGAGCATTTGAATCCAGATTCAAACAACCCTTAATGCTAAGAGCTCTGTGGATCTCTCTTTTGATTTATGACATATTAAAGCTCTAGTTTATTTAATCCTTGTCAGTGCAACAGGGACACTATAGAGTAAAAGCTGTAGTCAAATTAACATTACTATATCTGCTTTGAAACAAAATAGGGAGGAATAGAAAAAAAGAAACCCCTCTTTTACTTATACTCCTCATCCAATCTATGTTTTAAACTGCCCCCTCAATACTCATGGTGTTTTCCCAGCTTTTTTGGTAAAGTGCATGTAGGGCTGGCAGGTGAAAAGGCCCTGAAAGGTTGGTGAGGCTTTGCAGCCAGAAGTTCCTATCCCTGCTCCCCCAGGCAGAGGATGTCTCCCCAGAAAGGGATGCCAGGCTCCTCAGGGGCCCTTAGCTCCGTTCTTAGTGGTGAGGAGCTTACAGGGGATGTTAGCGCAGGATCATGGTCTTCCTATATCCAGACTCTCATGAATTTTGGTGCATGCAAATGAAGGAGATGAGCTCAAGTCCAGTTCTGCTGCTGGTTCAAAAGTTTATGGACTTGAAATTGAAAAATCAGAGCATGCTGAAATTGGTCACTAAAATGTCAGCTGACTGAACAGAGATCAGGGTTTTGGCTCTGAAAGCTTCAGAAGAGACCTGAGGACTCCCATCACAGGTTTCCCTAGATGAGAGCTGAGAGCAACCCCAGGCAAGCAGCCGGGTCACATTTAAAATTTAATCTGGTTGAACCTTGAGTGGGAAACAAGAAGTGAAAACTGTCAACTGTGCCCAGATCCATTCAGATCACTTCTAGGGACAGTTTTGATACCAAATTATCCTTGTTATGCAAAGTTCCTCACCAACCGGCTGGTTCCCAGTTATGCATGGGGAGAAGCGGTGGCCACATCTGCTTCCCGTTTTGCCGTTTCGGAGACGAGCCATCTGTTTGGCCTCATCCCGAACAGCCTGCTTGGGGCTGATTAACTTCCTCACCCCCCCAGCCCCAGGCTCACTGTCTGCTGCAAGGTGTAGATTTTTTTTCTACTTTTTTTTTTTCTTTTTTCTTCTCTAACTGCTCGTAAACCAGAACCTTCACTTCTCTCCCAAGGGACAGGAAGGCGTTGGTTTGTGTGATTTGCAGCCGCCACCAGCGGCAGGAACAGCAGCAGCTGCCCTCCATCATTCACATGTTTCATATGTGTGGTCAGGACAGATAAAACCAGGAATTGTTCCATGTCCTGGGATGGCTTTAAAGCAGTGAGACTTTTCTCTATATGAAAAGGAAAAAAATAATTGTCATGATAAGTGCAGCAGAAATCTCGCTGCAGTTGACACGGATCTGTTGATTTGGCAAGAGCAGGGTTTCAGTCATGCTCGTGCAGCCTTTTTTTGTTTAAATGTGACTAACTGTTGCCGTGTGAAGCCTGGCTTTGGATTTCTCACTTCCATCTATCCCATTTTCAGTGAAACTTTGCAGATTTTTGTCCTTCCTGTTTTCTGCATGCCCATCTTCTGGCTATTACATCAGGATTCCAGAAACGTTGCACATCTGCTGCTGCCAGTGACTTCAGTTCAGCAGCCCTGAAAAGTCAAAATCTGTGTGGCCAAAATAAAGAAGCATCAAAAATTAAAATTCAGAAATTGGGATAATGGATGTCTTGCTAAGATTAAGACTTCTGTTGCTTTCCACGGGCCAAGTCTGAGGAATTTCTGTCTTTCGTGATGCATTTTGACCAGAATTTGTTCTCATGTACCATTTTCCTTCCAGAGAAGAAGCTTCCTGAGTTTCATGCTGGTGGACACAGCCTGGCTGGCCCATAGCAGGGAAGGAGGCCCTGGAGATCTGACCCACAAGACAGGCATGAACAGTTTGTTCAGAAATCAAATATTTTGATTTTCCAGTTGCCACATTTTCAGTTTTCAAATTGTTGGTGCTGCTGCTGAAATGTGAAGCTTTCAGTGAAAGCTTTTCCTTTATTTTTGACCATCTCACAAGCTGACAAAAGCAGTGCAATATTCTCAGTGTATTGGCAAAGTCAGGAGCATTTCTACCTCTTTTTCCCTAAGTAAGATGTTGAGTGATTCTCTCTCTCCCTCTCTCTCTCTCTCTCTCTCACACGTATCAAAAAACCGGGAAATTGCTACATTATCAGAGCCACGTGCTCCAGGTCTGGCTCGGAGTTCTCATTTTGGTATCTCTAAAATAGTCCTGTGTCTTTTAGTGTATTTCTTGATTTCAAAAACATTGTTCGTTGAGCACAGGTTAATGCTGTTTTGGTGTTTTGATGCTTCTGTATGGATTGGGAAGCCAGTCTGGGCACTCGAGGCTGAAAATACTCACTCCTGGTAGTTGTAGGTTTTGTCTGTATAACAATTTATATCTTGGCACCTGCCACAGTTTCCGATGTAATTTAGTCAAGCAGTTGGAGTAGGAAAAAATATAAATATGATGATTTGAAGGAAGTCTTTGCAATGTAATAGATAAGATACCCAGGATAGATTTTTAGGTACACAAACTTGCATTTAAATCTGTGGATGTCTCTAACTCAAGGATTTAATAACACTGATTGAGAAGATTACATTTGGTCTACTTTTGTGGTTTCTATTATTATTATTATTATTGTTATTATTATTAAACAGATTATATTTGTTTTGGAGAAAAGTCACCAGCTGAAACAGAAATTTGTAGTTTGTTTCATTTACTGAGAGCCAGCTATGATGGGGAACAAAGAAATTAGAGTGTTAGTTCCTTCTTATATGATGTAGTCATGGTTTATGATGAAACTATACCACAAAAACGTAAGGAACTTAAGGAAAATTTAGATTTTGGGAACCTGTAAAACAATTAATTGCAATACCATTAGGGTTTGGTTTGGGGTTGTTGTTTTTTTTTTAATCTCATTTTGTTCATAATAATACAGTTTAACAAATGGAAATATTTCTGAGACTTTATAAATGGTGCCTTTTCTGAACAAAATACTGATTCTTGTTTGCATTAAATATGTGATGTGAAATTTACTGTGCTGGAATCTGAAGGAAACAGAGACACCCGCAGAGAAATCACCTTTGTTATGGCAAATAGTAGAAATAATTTCTCTGTGTTTTATTTTGAATTACCATGACTCTACATGCAGAAGTAATTGTGTTCTGTAATGACTCCATCTGGCTGGTGGGAGGGAAGGGTGCGAGGAGAGGGCTGGAGGGGAAGCACTTCTCCAGGTCGGCTGCTTGCAGAACCTGGGTGATTTGGCTGGGAAGGGACACTCTGGATAGCAGGCGGCCAGTTCAGGACCTGATCCCCACTGGAGCTGGCTGAGCAAGGCTGCATCATGTGAGTGCAGGGAGGTGACACAACCTGGCTTCTTTTGGCTACGGAGGTTGGATTGTGAGGGCAGCACGGATGGACTCACCATGGAGCAGGGACAACATGGATGGACTCTCTGTGGTGTGGGGACAGCATGGATGGACTCCCCATGGGGCTCTGTCTGCCTGCACCTCACCTTACTCTGCGTAACCTCGCACACGGCCACCACCCCACAGACACAGAGCCTCCAGCTGTGCCCAACGACTCCTTCACCCACGAGGAGAGTGACAAAAATATTCTGGGGCTTGGGGTTTTTACCTTGTTCTCTTGTCTCAAAAGATACATCTCCGTTTGCAGACATAATTTGATAACATTTCCAATTTTTATGAAATTGCTTTTTTTTTTAAATACAATGTTCTCAAAGGAAAATGAAGTTACAATATAAAACCACGGGAAAAAAGAAAGGTGTAAATACAACTTTTTCTATTAGAAAAGGCAGTGCCTGGGGAAGGAATGAAAAGCAGTTATTTTTTACTTTTTAAAAACAGATATAAACTTAAAACCACTCACATATTTACTCCTTTTAAAGGTCAACTAAGCCATATCAGGGTATTGCACCATAGCAAAAAAAGAGAAAAAAGGAGATTACACTAAACTTTTCTGAGGGCACAGTTTGTTTCAATGTACACAGACACAACATCCTATTTTCATGCCATCCTTGCATATGTTCATAAATAAAATTACTGAACCACTTGTTCCTAAACAAACTGAGGATGATTTTGTGCAAAAGACAGAAAAAACACTGGAAAAAAAGCAAACCTAAAAAAGCCCTTTAGTGAACAGAGAATACCATTTGCTCTGCCTTTAGACTATGCCCTGATACACTGTCTTAATATACTTATACTACTGTACTGTTTATTATACAACATCAACATATTCTGTTATAGTATAAATAAGAAAACTCCAGAGCCAGGAAACAAACCCACTGTGAGTGACAGTGCATCATCATGTCATACAAACAATTTTAGATATATATACACATACAAATGTATATAAAATGATACACAAAGCCGCAGAGAGGGCATGTGCATGTCGACAAGAGGAGACACACAGGGACTCAGACATGTGTGTGTGTGCACAGAGATGTGGTGAAGGTAGCAAACCTACCCAGGAGTCAGAAATCACCTTTCAAAGCTGTGTTTGAGGCACACTTAAACTCCCTTGGAGCTGTGCTTGTTTACACGGTTCATGAACGTGGCTTTATTTGTGTCGATTTTTGGTAAAAGCAAAGAAATAAAACCACCTGAGTGAGCTTCTGCCCCCTCCCCTGTATAGCTAGGGGAGTCTTAAAATGAAGGGTGGAAAAAAATTACAACATGGGGTATACGACCTAAATCTAAGAAGAACAGGGAGGAAGTCTAAGAGCAATAAAAGCAGAATGTTTCTGTACAGCCAATGTCTGATCTCGCACAGGACTTTGCAGCAGGGCTGGGAAATTACTTTGTCCTCTCTCATTTGACATCAATCAAAATCGGAGAGGGTAAGAACAGCTGAATGTTTCCCTACCAGCCATGAAAAATGAATCCATTCCAACTGTATCTAAAAAAAGGTAAAATTTAAAGGAAACTCATCTATGTAAGTTACCCCTTGAAAGTCCTCTTCAGATCATTCCTATACAAAATACTTGGGAACATCTCATTGCCAGGTACAGTTTGTCTTGAAGCTGAATGTGTAGCAGGCATTGATGACAAGATCATGGCTGGGGCATGAACATGGCCAGGGATTCCTTGTGCCCACCCCTCGTGCAGCCTCTTGGGCTGGAAGGTAACAAGCAATAAAGTCTCAGCTGAGTTATAATGTGGGAATACAGTAAAGTCCCTTTAGGCAAGCGATGTGGTGGGAATTCTAATGTGGGAATAGAGGTGGTCACCTTTGGGCCTGTAGTTTACACTGCTCACTTTTGGGGGATAACATGTACTAGTAATGTGTTTTCCCTGCTATGGGTGTATGCACCAGTCTGTGGGCATTCATACGCAGCATTCACTTCTGGTGACAAAGCCACTGAATTGTCAGGCTCTCCTGCACGTTCAGTGTAAAAACACCGCCGTGCCCACGCGTCCAGTGAAGCCAGTGCCTCACAGCTGGCACCAACAGCCAAGGCTTGAGGTTGTATAAGCACACATTTGTGATTTGTTGTTTCATCAGTGTCTTTCCTCAGCTTCAGTGCTGTTGCTCCTGACCTACACCTGCAAAAGTGAAAGCAGAAGGAACTTGGCATGCCTGTAATAGTACGTGTATATAGGAAATGCGTATCAAATATAGCTGCAAATATGGTATCAGGCCACACTGGCCCAGGTACAAGCAGTTTGTGGTCCCATCGAGTCTATTTTATAGTAAATACATGTGCTTTCATGCACTTGTGAATGGAAAATGTGTAAATGTACAACAAGACTGCTCGTCTTGTTGGGTATTTGATTGCGTTTTTTGAAAAATATCCATTCCTTACGCAGAGTGGAAGTATTTATACATTAAGGTAATAGGATGGGTTATCTTTATGAATGTTGCCAAGGAAGCACTGCAGCACCAATGACAGATTTTTATGCAGCTGCTGCAGAAATTTCATTTTTGCCCAGTCTTTAAGCATGAGGGTGTTCAGGGAGAGAAATGAAATATTTGGAAGAGGAAGCTAAGCAGAAGCTTTAAAAAAAGAGGTTTTTTTATCGGATATGTTTGGGGTTAAAATCTATATGTCATAAAAGTTTTGATTCTAACTGAAGCTACAGTACCTGCAGCAGAACCCACCATGGAGAAATCTCTTGGTGGACTTTGCTGCACTCTGCAAAGTGCTGCAGCCTCTGGTCTCCATTCTGCAAAAACCAACATTTTTTATATCTTAAGATTAGTTCCACTGAAGTAAAAGTAACTCAAAGCACTTAGTGAAATGACTGGTTGGATAGGAAGTAAAGGCTCTCCACACCTTTGTGGGCCTTGGTCCCTCATTAAATGGCAAATGCCAGGAAAAAAGAAGACGGCTGCAAATTTTGTCTGGCTGGTTTAATTAATCTCAGTGCTTTAAAAATAATCAAGTGCAACGCTTATGAGTAGAGCCACAAAATTTACAAGAGGACATCTTCTGTGCAAGCAAAATGGGATTTTCCTTTACATCTAAGAGAGGGACATTTAGATATTTTCCAGACAGTTTAAAAAGATGAAAAATGTGCATAAGGAAACTCCCCACACATATATCTATCTACTTTCTCAACTGTACATCATACTTTTCTAAATAACTAAAACTTTAAAAAGAAAGAAAAATTAAATATATTGTATCTTTTATATGCAGAGAAAGGAGGGGTTGCTTAACAAAAAGTGGGGGTTTATATTGGATAGGAAGAGAAAATATTTATTCAAAGAAGAGCCAACAATACCCTTTTTCTGTACATTAAATGCAATTCATACTTCACAGAGTATATTACAAGGGTGTTTCTTCTATCTTTTGCGTTCCTACTCGCCTGCCTAGTGACACAAACAAGGCATGTTGTGATGTCAATACCAGTAGCACTCTTGCAGGTAGAACTGTTCTACTTCTTACCACCAAAGCAACTCAGAACCTTCTGGCTGGGGCGGGGTCACCTCCCACCCCAGCTGTCCATGAAGTCATCTGAGATGGGTCCCTTCATCTTTAGGTGAGTTCAATCTTCCCAAAACAGTCAAATAATACCAGAAATCAAAACACACATCTGGTAGAAGAGCCCTCCTTTCAGGGTGTTAAGAGGGAAAGCCTGGCTACTGCTGCCTGTTGTGTCCTTGTCGTGTGGAGCATCCTGCGCGTGGTTAAGAGTTCTGGCAAGGGGGGCTTGCAAGAAGCAGCAGTTCAGGGAAGGGCTTTCAGCTATGTGACTACAAAAGCTTCTACTTACATTACTAAAGGTTTTTGGTGATCAAACATTTTCAGTAAAAACTCATTTTAGAAAACTGAGTTGCAATGCATGCTACCAAAATGAAATTCCTTTTCTTGTGGGAGAAGATTGCTGAACTTCTGATTCTCCTGTGACTTTTACTGTCCAGCTGACTTTTGCTTTGTTGCTGTCATGGCTCGTGCAGCTCCAGTAACGCAGCTGTTGAGGCTCGATCCGTGCCAGTGTTTTAACCCATGTGGAAACGGTGCTCCCCTCGAGTTATGTGGGAAGAGAATTCGTACCTGTCCTGGCTGTGGTAGCCACACATGTTGCATTCAAAAGGATCGCGGAACCCGTGGCAGCCCATGTGGATTGTATACATCACATGATCCAAGAAAAGGACTCGACAGTGTTCACACTTGTAAACTCTTACTTGCTCCCCATTGCTGCTGATCACTTTGAAAGCATCCTGGGAATTGTCAGTACCTGCTCTCAAGACATCGTATTGCCTGTTTTCTTCTTTGATAGAGATGCCGTTTCTTGCGTGGGCACCTATGTGGTTTGTCAGGTAGATCAAACCACTGCGCTCCTCATTATTGCTCTCTGTATCTGTTGAGTCTTGGCAGCTGTTGCTGGGAGAGACATCTCGTTCAGAGGAGACAGACTTGGCTTTGGAAAGCAGCAACAAGTTTTCCACTGCGCTGTCCTGAGGGAGGTTGGAGCGAACCGGATTATCCCCAAGAGGTTTGTGGAGCTGATACATGGGGCTGATGACGGGCACCACCTCAGAGCCACCTGGCGGTGTCTGGACGAGGGGACGCAGGGACTCTGCCCCCAGGTAACTGATGGCGTTGTTGATGGCCTGGTCAATCACGTGCGTCTGCATGAGTTCATTCTCCTTCTCATAGTTGACGCTGGCATCATATGGAAGATCAGGCAAACATTTGTCACCTGCAGTGAAAAAGTGAGGAGTTAGAGGGGTAATTTTTACATAATTAGGGAAATGAATATCATGGATTAATAAAACAGGGAAGAAGAAAGTTGACCAAATCCACCTCTGAAATCCACCTGAGGTATTCACAGTTCTCTAATACAGGTGCTCAGGAAAATGGTGTGTTGGTGGTATTTTTTAGCCTGCAAAATAATTTGAGGGTTTTGGAAAAGCAAATGGATGAAAGAAATTCTGGAAATTATTTATGTGAGGACTCATGGGAGCAACAGATCAAGTGCTTCGTCATGTCTTTCTCCTTTCTAACTGGCATCCCTCGTCTGCCTCCTACAGTGAGCAGAGGCACTGCCTTTGTGGCTGGTGAAGCTGGTGTGCCAGCGCAGCCACAGCGAGCTCGACCTGACGCTTCAGAGCATGAAGCACGTTTTCAATATTTTTACCTAAAGTATTATATTCTTAGACTGCAAATTGTATGTTTCGTTTTAGACCTTCAGATTCTTAGAAATAACCCACACCAGCAATGTGGTCATATATACGTCATTTTGGAGAAAAATCAATAAAAACTTTATTTTTCGTATTGCCACCATCCCCACACACCTAACATAAGCCGTGTTAGGCACATTACCAGAAGCTACCCGTGTTCCTAAATATTTTCTGTCAAAAAGTTGTTGTGTGCAGGAGTAACCAAGAATCACAGAAAAAATTTAAGTTCTTTTGTAGTTGGAGCATATTTTGCCTACAAGGAAGAAAGCTCTATCTAGAGCAGGATTACTTGTTACTGGTCACTTTGATTCTGATGAGATGCTAAAAGTAAGGGGTAAATCTATATTTTTTTTTTTTTTTTAAATCAGACTGTACTAATTTGTATTTTGCTGGATACTCCAGTATTGAACGCTGAGTTTCACTACAATTTCCCCCAAACTGCTGGACAGATAGCAAAACATAGAAGGCAAAAGTTAGGGGTGGAAAAACCTATTTAAATACACAGATGCTGATTTTATGAACTTGAGCAGTCTTCTCTAACAGTGTAAACCATCAAAGTTATTACCAGGCCCTTAATAAATTCATGCAAAGGTAAAGAGGTAAAAAAGATTTTCAGAGGTTCCTACGGTCTACCAATAACATATTGTTGATAGTCTGGATGGATTTTCTAGGTCTTCAGATCTTGGGAAACTCTAAAAGCCACAAACATCTCTATGAGGTGCTGTCACCATTTCCTGATCAACATGAAATTCACTGGTAGGTCTTGGAAAGTCCTAGTTTGTCAAAAGAAATGCTAACAGAAGCATGGAAATTTTACCAGAAGATCTGCACACTAATTTATCAACAATTTCCCATCCAGTTTCTACTCAGATTGACCATTCAAAGTCAGTGAAGAGACAAAAAACCTTCTAGCATGACACTTTTGCAATGATGGGGGCTAAAGGGTAGGAAGTCCTGCGGTCTACATTTCCCACAAGATATGGTTTCATACCAGTTCCATGCTCTGCAAGCAGAGAAAGAAATACCCTGAGCATTGCATAAGTTCCTATAGGGGCTGTAGGGTGCAGACACCTTCTAGCTGCTATACTTCACAAGCTTCCAGTTCCTCTTGTTTTCTTTCCCAATCATTCTGCCAATTTGGGGTGCAGTCTTTTTTATTCCAGATTTATCCTTTATAATGCTATAGTTTTCAGGCAGTTTCATTCTTAAGATTCAAAATAAGCATTGTAAAAGACTCTTGAATTAAATACAGAAAAACTCTCCTGATATGAATGTATACACTTTATTCAGGGAGGAAAAAATGCGGTCAAAATCATTCATATTCCGTGGGCACTGCACACCACTGAAAAGTGGGACTGGTCTTCATTATAAACAAAATTTTGAGCATCCAGAAAGCATGATTTTAATATCTGTTTCTTGCGTAGTATTTGCTTTACGTAGCATAACTAGTTGGTAGTTGTGCTAAGAAGATCAAGTGTTCATAAGAAAAATTTGTTTCCAAGCGAAGCGTCTGAAACAGACACAAAGTTAGGGTAGGCAGGTACCATTTCTATATCTGGGCAATGCAGTAATACTTGCACTCATTAAAAATAATAGCTCATTTCTGTGGTTATTAGAGCATAAGTAAATTAAACTGCTGATGGTTTGATGCACTTCAAGGTTTGCAGTGCTCAGGATTCTGCAGCAGGTACTTAAACAATAAAAATGCATTCAGTGCATGTGGGCACCTTTTCTCTTAGTATTTTTTAATCCCTCTCTTTGCTGCCTATTCTTTTAAACATTATAACCACATGTCAACCTTTCATGCAGTTCTGACTCTCTGATTTGGATGGCACAGTTCTTTTGGGTTTGGGAACTATTCCGGTTTGGAATACAGAGAGAATTTTACAGGTAACTGGCTGAATTAGGTGAACAATCTCATTTTTGAAAGGTAATTAATTTAGTCTTGAGAAAAATTAGTGAAGCAGAAGATGCTCCTTCCCTTACATGAAGGATTCCATTTGTTCCTTCTCCCTGGAATTCAACACATGGCTTGGGACAACATGATAATCGACAGGAGCAATAAACACATTTTAGTACCCAAAAGCCCTCCTCACTGGCCAGCCCAACCTCGTGTTAATCAGGAATTTGCCTATTGTATGAAGCAGCAGGTGAAGATTGGAAAAGATTTGGGAGCATTTTCTTGTTAGAAAAGTTTTTCCTTTTGAAGGTTAGCAAATTTCCATAAATATCTGCAGTCAGTAGATTGTCTTCCTACACTGCACCCTGAAAAACTGACAGGAAACTGCCCTCCTAAAGCTCATAGCTAAATTGGCTGTCTTTACTGTTTCTCAGGGTGAACAGAGAAAATGAGAACAAAATAGCAAGTCCACACCCAAAGATACATTGCATACATGATACTTGCTAGTACCTTTGAAATTTTAGCACTTCTGGTCTTTCTGGAACTTTCATAGAATTAGTATCTTGCCTAATGCAAACAGTTACTAGAGTGTCTAAACTAGTCTGGTTGGCCTTACATATATATTATAGTTGAAACATTTTTGGTAACTATCCCTACTACAACTTTTGCCCTTTTATAAGCATAAGCATAAGCATTTCTTATCCTTGACTACTTCCTAGAATTGTTGCCTTTGGACTTGAAAAAAGCCTCGGAATTTAATTTAAAACATTTTGTTGCACCTCCTGGCTTAGCTGAAACTCCCCTTTCCTCATCTAGGAAATACTAATTTTCCTTTCACCCTTGTGTCCTTGTTGAAGAAAGTATATTTGCATTTTCTGTCCCATAAACTGGTCTTTTTATTTGTCTTGACTTTTGACTGAAGACCTTCTTAATGTGTATTTTGTTTTAAAGACTTTAGTTTCATCTGATTGTCTCTTATAGAATAATTTTTTTTAAATGTGCAGAGAATTAAAGAAGAACCTAACTAGATATGAGTATGTGCTGTCCTCTGACCTCCCATGTTTTTATTTACTGAAGACTAACCTTACATAGCTGACAAGATATTGTGTGTTGGTCTCACAAAACTGGTGTAATCTCTACTTAGCACAGGCCTACTAAACAGAACAATATGTGTAGCCTTCATTTTTACAGGCTTAAACTCAAGTTTTTCATTGTTAAACAAGAACTGCTAGGTGCAAATGGGCATGAAATTTTTGCATCGTTCATAGAATGTACTCAAAGGTCCTTTCATTTAGGTACTGTTCTCAGATATATTAGGTTGGGCTGTAAAAATAAACAGATTTTATCAAAAGGTGAAGAATATTTCCCAGTCTATGTTCAACTATTCACAAATGCTTTTAGGAACACCAATATGCCCAGATCTGAATGTCATTCAAGAATTCAGTAAAATAACTCTGAAAGTGTGGTCAAATGCTATTCCAATAGGAAACTTCTATTCCTATCTTCAGATTCTTAAGGCAACTTCAAGAATCTGTCCAAATTTTGTAATGAACTGGTCCATAAGCTTTTAAAAAGGCAGGAAAAAGACTTAAAATTGATCTCCAGATGTGGAAAATTAAACATGCAGATATTTATGCTGGAGATATTTTCTTTTTCCCCCAACACATCTCTGTATCTGCTTCTATAGAGATACATATTGTTAATTCAGCAAAACAAGTAAAATTATAAAGCACAAGTAAAAACGTTGTAATTTTTTAGGGGGCTTTGTTTTATTTTATTTTTAGGAGACAGCAAACGTTTAACTCTTACCAACAAATTTCTGAGGCATAGAGCTCTTACGTTTGGCGACGTTACTTGCTAGTCTATCCAGCACGAGGGCTCTTTCTGACCCTATCTTGCACAGGTCTTCAGCCATTTCACTCTGGTTACTTTCGTCTTTTATGACTGAAATCAAATGACATCAGAAGGGTTAGGCAGGTTCCATTTTAATGGAACTGTTGTCTTAGGTTATTGTTTGTCAGTCAATGTCTTGTAGCTCCCAAGCAGCTGGGTGAAGGAGCTCAGCATATGAGACACAGGACGATTCCGACTCTCGGTAACAAATTCCCTCACGCTGATTAATCCATGTACATGCTCATGTTTTCCTCATTTAGGACACAAAAATGAGATAGCAACTGCAAGGTTTCTGCCTGTATGTCACATAATCACTCCACCCTTGTTCTACAGCCACTCTGCATTTCTGTGAATAAATGAGGTCCTAACTTTATCCTGGACACAAGGAAGTTCATCTTTCCACTCTCCCACTGAAACCCCCCAGCGTCCCTCTGCACCTCTCCCAGTGAAACCCTCTGTACGATAATTGCTTCCTCAGCAGGAAAAATGGATAAACTTCTCAACTTCAGCAATGGAAGATGTATTTGCAAGCTACACCAACCCTTGTCTCCAGCCCCTTTTATCCCCTAGCAAATACTTCAATACTTCTGTGATGCTATTTTAGACTTTAAATAACAATTTTAATTGATGAAATCACACCTTCAGTGGAACACTGATTTCCAATACTCAAACCTGTTTCCCAACCTCTTGCTGCTGCTGAGACTCTGTAGAATTAGAAGCTTAACTGTGAGGCTCTAGGAAAAGGAGACTATTTCACTTTCAGTATATTTTACTTCAGTACTTTCCTGTAGAAACAAAAGGGATGTATGAAAATGCACTGCCAAAACAATGACTATGAAAAAGGTATGGAAAGGTATTTCTGATTTCCAGGGTCTAAGAGGAAGGTGAATGCACCGCGATCACAGCCCAGCTACTTTGCTGGTGGGGTTTTTTGTTTGTTTGGAGGGTTTGGGGGGTTTTTGTGGTTTGCTTGTCAAGTGAGAAAAAGGAGTTAATTTTACTTTTGTCTGCTACTAAGATATGGACATTTTTCTTGAACTTTTGAATTGCTATTAAAGGAAGATGCAAAAGATGATTTTTATACTTCGATTCTTTGAGCTGTTTCAATTAAGTGTCCCACTCTGTTACATTTTGCCTTCTGTGCCTGCTGAGAATTTGTTTTATCACTGGATTTACTGGTTCACAGGAGCCTTTACTCTGGTACCTGGGTGTTTCTCAATAGCTGAGAACACATCGTTGCGATCCAGTGTTATTCTGACAATATACCACAGCCATAAAAGGATGATTGTGAAAATTTCATTGTTCCTGAAATATATGAAATCAGGTGTGATGGATACCCATGAGGAACAGGTGAAGTGTCCTATTCAACAGTGCCCTGCAATACCAAACTGAGGAGTATACAACTGCTTCTTGAGTCCCTGCTGCAGCAGCATATGCGGCAGCGACAGTGATAGTGACAATGAAAATGCTAATGCCAATGCCAGTTACAGGGAGTTTCATGGAATTGTGTTCCAGCCCCATAAGACACTAAAGATTGTGACCATTGCAAGAAATGAGAAGAATCTGGCCATGAAGGTGCAGAAGATTAAAGGGTATTGATGGTCCATAGCCATGACTGAACAAGCACACACCAGCATCTTGTGCTGGCCAAGGCTTCCAGGTACCACCTCAGGAAGAGACTTACAGAGAATGTTTTAAAGCAGACATTCAACAGGGAAACAAAAGACTGCATTTTTAGTTAAAAGTCTAAATGATCAAGAAATATCTGTTTAGGATATAATAACATTCCTTTTCTAATCGGTTCAAGAGAGGGTGAGTCGTATTCAACAGTCAAACTTTCAACCTTCTAAAACTGTTATTAAAAAAGAGGGCAAATTGAATTGCGTACTAATCCCCAGCACCTGCAACTGAAATCCTCTGAAATTTGCTACCAAATGGATAACTATTTCTCTATAATTTGGTGTCTGTGAACTGAAAAAAAACCCCAAACATTTTATCTTTTCAATCAAAAATTCCCAGTGACTGAAGAACTGTAGTTGACCCTTTCCAAACTTCATAAACTACTTCTCCTGTTGTTTTATATAAGCCTGGTAAGACTTCAGCACACTTCCACTCAACTCAAATGCAAAACTCCAGATAAAAACTCTAAGAGAAGAACTTCACATAGACATTGAGATTATAGTCCTCTAAAATAAGAATTTTGCCATTAAATTCATCAGGTTCCAATTTTGTGTAATATTTCCTTCTCTTAAAGAGAGAAAACAAAAGTTAAAATGTAAGTACAATCTCTTGTTCCTCTTCTTACTCCATTTTGCTCTATCTTTCCCTTATTTAAGTTATTTCTCAATTACATTTGTTAGATTTACAAGCTGATGGAAAGCTTCTACAAGTTTCAGTCCTTTCAACTGACATTTTTTTCTATGTATACTGCAAAAGGTATTTTAAAAATTCTGTAAAAAAAGCAATCCTGCTGTGGCAGAATGTCAAATCAGATGCTCTAGCAGATTTTTGTACCAACTTTTTTTGAGGCTGGGGGAAAAGACGGGTCTGAATAATGGCTCTGACAGATCCACATCGCACCCTGAAATAGTATAAGAACAGTGGTATTATAGCTACTTGCTTTTCTAGATATATCATAGAACACAGTGAAATTCACAGGACATCCACTCATTCTCAACTGTTTTTTCTACATTTTCATCATGCAAAATATTAGGAAAAATGCAGGAAAGTTTTCTTTTTTGGAGATGTAAACAACTGATTTATTAACTGAGGACTAAATTTCTTTAAGAGTGAAGTCTTTGGCTGAATATGAGGTCTACATCCTCAAGTAAATAATTTTTTTTCTAATTTGCAACAGCAGTCCTATTATGTCAAATATGGAATTTCATGATACTTTCACTATATACAAGAAGAAGTGATTCTTTCAAAGCATTAATTAATTCCTCAAGTTTTTATCCCACTGAGTTATTAGATATTTAGTTGTAAGCTAATGCAAGTTCTCCTGTCAGGGTTTGGTATAAACAAGGGTCAGTCTCTAAAACTTTTTCATTTCTTATTAAAGTTTATGATTCCTGACGTAATTTTCACCTTACTAAGTCTTTAGTAGTAGTTCAGCTACTCATTCACAAAGATTTTCAAGTTCTGTGTGCAGGCAGTTAAACCCATGTGCCAGACGCCGAAGACTGAAATCCCAAACCAGAATATTTGCTTCTAAATCCTGTCCGCTCTTTGAGAAATAAGTATTGCTGCTTGCTGTATATTATTACATTGAGGTTTTCTATTCATATATTCTCCAGCCCCTCAATAAAATTAGAAGGGGCACTGCTCTAACATGCTATCTACAGAAGCATCTCAGTTGTATTCACTGCTATCATTATGTGCATATACTTTACATTATTTGATAGCACGTAAAAACATATTCAGGTTCTGTACAGATATAAAATATTAAATGAAGTATCATAGCAAATAGGGCAGAGACAACCTTCCATTTTTGTCATTTGACAAACCAAATAACATATACTGACAGGATTACAAAGGCATGCAGGAAACTGAATTTACTGGCTGGGTTTAAACTCCACCAGAGAAGCTGGATTTTCTCTACCTAAAACTGCACATGCAAGAGGACTTTGTAAGGCTGATTACTGTAATCAATCCTATACAGATCATCTGGATCTTTGTTAAAAAATATAATCCAAGCCCCAATATCTGCTTGCTCTCTTTCTGGGCATAGTTTTTTTCATATTCTCCAAGAAATAGACTTTACCTTCATCATTGCACTAGTCTCAACACAGGTCCTCACCTCCCCCCAGTTTTCTTTTAAAGGGAAGCTTGGGAAGAAAGCTGTCAACAAATTATTAGCCGTTCTGGATTGTCTCAAGTCAAACTGCCTAAATTAAATATCTCTGGCTTTATGTCCTCCTGAATGGCAGAGTGAGATCAAAGCCAGATAGTTCATCCTTGTTAGATGAGTGGGTCCCAGTGGTCAAGTAAGCCCTTTAAGCCGTGCCTGGGAGGGGAAGGAGATGTGCAGTGCAGAAGATTCTGCAGCCCTACCTAGAACACTGGCATTAAGTCTTTATTAAAAATACATCCACAAGTGTATTGCAACATAGGCCTCCAGAAGAAGGTGGTGAGGTGATGTAGCCATATTGTCTTGAGATGACAAACTGATGTTCTCCAGGCCTTGCAAGTGTTTTGCTACATGTTTGAATTGTACTTTGGCTTTTTACTGGAGCTAAACAAAGTGAGACAACAGCCAAATGCTTATCAAATAAAGAATAAATCCAGACGGTATCATACATATGGGGGATGTGTGTGCCCCCCCAAAGAAAAAGTTGCCACAAATGGTACTACTGATTCTTTTGCACTCTTTTCTCTGCATTCATGACAGGACAGTGTTATTCCCAAATGGACACTTTTATTACCTGGATAGATGCTGCTTGAGAGATTCATGGTTTGCAGGTAGTTATGGCAGCGTTCTTTATGTTCCTCCAAAGAGCTGCGCTGCTTGTAACTGCGACCACAGTATCCACACTTATGAGGTTTGCCAACTGGACAAAAACACAATTCAATATGAAATTCAGAAGATGCATTCAACAGCATATTAACAATGGTAAGACTAAGAGATAAAAGCCTACCCCCAAAATAAAGCCATGCTGCGGTGGAGAAAGATTTTGTCAATTTAAAAAAAATCTAAGCGAAAAACAACTAATGGAAAACTAGTTTTATATCTTTACATCAACAGACCAATTCTATGGGTGCTGCAAACTGATTCTAGATGATTCAGATCAGATAAAGACTGTGACATGAAATCTTTAAAAACAGTGTCTACACAGGTTAGAAACTGAGACACCTTCAAAGGTCTGGGAACAGTTGCTTTAGTGCCCAGTGGCACAGAGACTGCCAGTGGATGAACTGGTGGTGTAGGTAGAGGCTTGCTTGGCTGGAGATCAGTTCTGGTGTAAATAGAACCATCCCAACCCTTTTAAGACAATCTTAGATTTTGTGTGTTTTCTGCTTCTGGAAATTCAAGAGAAATGGCACAACAATTTCTTTTCTGTATTACACCAATCCAGATCTAGCTGGTTCTAGTAATTTTGCACCAAGAATACTGTTTTGTGTCCTTCTGGACTTGAATTTTCTGTTTTAACATGACAAGACAGTCATATTATATGTGATTTCACAATTTTAGATGGTTACACAGTTTAACTTCTGAATTTTATTTTCAGATTCTTAAGTGAAAATCAGATTCAGACATCCACTTGTTTTATAACATATTGGTGTCAATTTGCCAATTGCAGGAACTAACCATTATCTATAATTTAGGCATTGTCTCTTTAATTACAGAATCCTCAGAGTTTGCCAAGAGTGTCTAGGTGCAATTTCACACATATATGCATGAAAAGTTATGTTTCAAATTGTGCATCCATGATAATCTATAACAGCCAGGGAGAGGGAGGCAAAATACTATTTAAAATATACGTTTTCTTCGATCAGTCTGGGAACAAACAGGAAAAGTGGAAATTATTTTGGAAATCTGAGATCAACTCTAAGGATCTTATTATTCAGGGCGTGTGCTAGAGAAGAATTTCCCTAGTTGTTTGCAGCACAAAAAAATCACTTTGAGAGCTCCCCTTCTGCCACCCAGAACCCAAAGCTAACTTTCACAAGTAACGTTACCAGTGTCAATTCCAGCAAAGAGTATTGGAGGTCTCCCATCCAAATAGCAATTTGCATTTGCAGCTTAGCTTGGGAAACTAGATGAGGTGGTACTCCGCTTTTAAAGGCACTTTAAATGTGCTAAATTGGTTTTACTTCACAGAAGGTATGTGACTATGGCTTCTGTCAAACAATGAGAGGTTCATGGTAATGGGAAAGTGCAGCTATTCAAAAATATTTATTCATATCTCCTTATTACTGTTGAGACAGACACTGAAAAACTCCATCAGAGTCCCCTTTTGTGGAAGATTATTATCTTTCTTTCTCCCACCCTCTCCCTTCTCTCCCACTCTCTCTTTCGAAGTACTTGTAATAACAAGGTGCAACAAATAACTCCTGCTAAATACTGTGGGCAGTGTTCACTCCTTAGGTTAAGGATGAATACCAAACTGTGTTTCAACTTTATATTATCTCTAACCCTAAAGCATTCATCAACTTCAGTCATGTTTGTACTTCCATGAAATGGATTACTCACATGAGGCTTGTAAGATGAAACCCTAATACAGAAACTTTGAATCAGCCAAGAAGTATGGGAAAAAACCCAGTTCTTCTGGTGAAGGGTCGTAAGTGTGACGTGTGTTTAGTCATTTTCGCTGCTAAGACGCTGTGGCCAACTCACAGCTTGGTTAACCCCAAGATGGGGCTACTCAGCTCCACACTGTGAAAAGAGCTCTCAGGCTTGGTGGCCACCCCCGTCTCCTCAGTGGGTATGGTGATAAGCAGCCCCAGTTATTCCCAAACCTGCACTTACCTGAGTGAGTCCTCAGGTGTCCCGTGAGGGCATCCCTGCGGCGGCAAGCGTAGTTACACAGGTGACACTTGAAGGGTTTTTCACCTGAGTGCAGCTTTATGTGGCGCAGAAGGTTGCCCTTCTGGGTAAAGGAGGCTCCACACTGATTGCACTGGAAAGGGCGTTCTCCTATGGGAAGAAGGAGAAAATACGTGAGAACAAAAAATCTTACGCAGTAACAAGAGAAAGATTTCAGGGAGAAAGTTGTTTTCTCACTGCTGCTCTGTGACTTCCACCGGCTGCAGGTTTGATATAACATGAGGCTTTCAGACTAAACCTGCCAGTTTCTTAATGCTTCACTGGCTGGGTCAATTTGATCTGAAAATCTAATTTTTTTTTTCTAAATCAGAATGGCACATCACAATGCAAATTCAAACTCATTTAAATAAAGTGACTGCAACATTTTGTGTTGAAGAGCCACTCTTCCTGATCAGCAGTTTTGGAATAAACCAATATCCAATTTTGCATGTTGTGGCATTTGGTGGGGTTTTTAATGTGGCTTTTTTCAAAGGGTCTTTAAAATATGCCACTGAAGCAGCAAAATAAAAAGGAAACTCATTAAAAATGCATTTCAGGATCACAAGTTCATTTCAGCGTTACATTCTTATATTTAAATGAAAGGCACTTCATTATAACAGTTATAATAACTTCTTTTCATTTACATTTTCCCTGTATTTTCCCTTTCAATTTCTTCTCCATTACCTGTCTGTCCCTAAGCAGCCAAATCAGGAAAGAGACAGAGAAAAGAGAGAAAGCTAGAGAGTAAAATCACAGAAGTTAAGACAGTGCAAAGGAAGCCCTGTACTTCCATGCCTAAGTCCCAGACCTGCTCTAGGTAAGGTATGAACAGAGGAGCTGCACAAACAGGCTCTGGTGGTCTACACTTTGGACAGACATGGAAAAACTTGAGGAGACACAGCCTTGATTTGTCTAAACTGGTGCCTGTTATCAAGGAAGTGAATCAAAGCCTTTGCAAAAGTTAATATGGCTGTTGTTTGCTTTTTAGTGCAGTTTAAAATCAATATGATAATTTATTAATTTGGGTTTTTTTCCGAAATCAGTGGGAAATAAAATATGTTTCCAGTTGTACCAGATAGGAATAAGAGAAAATTTATACATGAGAGCATTCTATCAGCAAGAACTGCTTATTCATGCCTGTTTCTGCACAGCCCTCAACTAAGTCAAACTAGCTAGTTTGACCAGCTAGTCAAACTAACCTTTAAAACTCATTTGCTGAATTCTGTTTCTCTTAGGCATCAATTCAATCTGTTGTCATAATTATAATGCATCAACAACATCAGAAACAGCCCAGAGATGACTTGTTCTTTGTTTTGATTTTATTTGTGTAACAATAACATTGTATTTAAGATTTCAGAGCTGAAGCTAAAATATTAAAAGAAAAAGAAATTAAACAGTTTCTTCCTTCTCTCTCACTTAAATGTCATGTATTATTTTGCACACCTAGGATGAATTTTTATGTCCATACATGTGCATATATGTGCAGCATAATTATTTTTGACTTCTGGGTAATGCAGCAAAACAGCTGAAGATCAATTAGACAGCAGCACAGTCCCAACCCAAAAATATGAAAACTCTGCCGTCAGGGCTGGCAGCTTTAGCATTCAGCAAACAGCAAAATGAATCCCGTTTATGGCAAGACATTTTCATTGGTCAGTTTCAAGCAGGGCAGCATAGCGCCTGTCAAGCCAAATGAGCTCACTTTCTTTGTCTGTCAAGTAGCTCTGTTCATCTAAACTATACCCACATCTGGTTCAGCTGGGGTGGCACACAGAAATGCCAGCATAAGCCTTACAGGGCTTTGCAACGTACTTCATAAGCCATGCATGGTATGGTTAGGGGGGAAAGAAAACAGGTGTCTCTCTGCTTTACTTCTTAATCTTTGGGACAGTTACTCAGTGCAGAAGGTATTTTTCAGAAATGGACTGAAACAGTAAATGGAAGAAGTCAGCTCAGCAAGGGGAACACAAATTCAGAAGAAATAGTTAATTCTTAGTAAGCAGATTTTCTAGCATTCATTTCTGTTATTTTTACTCAGAGGACTGTAAGGGGAGAAAAAAGAATCATAAAAGTACTCCAGGAATGAAATGTAAAGCAAAGTAAGAATGAAATGCATCTCAAACCTACAGCTCTCCCAATTACAGGGTGAAATCTTGCACTAGGTCGAAAAAACAGATGGATGGAGCATTTCAAACAAGGCTGCTGCATGTCAAATGCTTCTACAGAACTTACAGTGGGATCAAATGTAAGGGAGCCTGCACTCATGTTGCTGTAGAAGGGAAACAACATTGTCACCAAAAGCCCCTGAAGCTACGTGTATCTTGGCTGGCCCTTAGTTGTCCATGCTACAACTACTGGGATGGGGAATGCCTTCCTTGTGAGCCTGGCAAAACTCCCAGACCTGCCGGGAAGCTGACAGCCACAGATGGAAGGTTACTGGGTATGGGGATACCTCCCAAAATGAGGATGGAACAGAATGGCAAGAAAAAATACATAATGACTCTTCTTCTAAACAGTCTAAACAGTGTGTTATTTTCTCCAGGTCTGAAGAGCACGTACCTGTCCTGGGCATGTAGCCATGATCAAACACAGGTCCAGGAACAAGAACTGCAATGGGACCTGAACTCAATCAACCATTATCACCATTGCAGTAATTTGCAAGCCTTAGTGGGAGCTTAGGCCCTGGACCCCTTATTCAGTGAAGAACACTTATCATCTTAGTTAAAATATTTCTCATTTCTTAAACAATACTACAAGATTGCCTAACATTCAGAGACCTGCAGAGCTCTCTTTTCCTTTTCTTTTTTTTTTTCCTTCAATGGGCATTAATTTTCTAAATAAATTTGAGACATTCAGAACCAAGTAACAAGACGTCAGTGAACTAACTGGTGACTTAAGTTAGTGTACGTATAAGGAGGCAATATATACACCTATGCACACACATACACAGATATGCACATATATGCAGATATATGCACAGTGAGCATGAGAAGCCTGAATCTATACCCTGAAGTTTCAGCATCAGGAAGGAGCAGTTCCTTTCTCCTTTCCAGATCTCCTTTTTCTTAAACACCAAACAAGACAGTGGCAAGCTGGAGAAAATGAATGTACTGAAAGGGAAGGAGAGTGAGAAGAGCTGGGCATCTATGAGTTGGGATTTTCTCTGCAGACAGAAGCAACATGTAAGGTGCTAGGGAGCAGTCAGTGCTGTACAGCTGCCTGCAGACAGGAGGGGGCAGAAATATCAGGTGCTGCTCTGCATATCTGCACTTGGCAGGTGTATTCATTAAAAGTAATTATGTCTTTTATCAGGTCAGGCAGTCATTTTATTTTGGCACTTTAGTGTGCTAGAGTTTTGTTCACTTATCAAATATTTATTTAAGAAAACCTCACTGCATATGCAGGTTTTACATGAATTAGCAGCGAAGTAATTCATTTGTGAGGCTTATTCCTTCACCAGGCATGTATTGAAATGGTCTTCAGCATAGTCAGTCAAATGTCTGTAATAGTATATCCCATTTCGACTTTAATTTTCACAGCGCAGCTGAAAGGAAAAGCAGTCACCACTGTTTCCCCATGACGTCCCTTTAATTTAAACTAGCAGCTCTGAACTTCCACTCCTTTGCCAGCACCTGAAAAACCACCTGAACTCATTCAAAGAGGCTGCTCAGGAGAAGAGCTTAGGACGAGGCGGGAGGGAAAGCAAAGGCATTCTTTCCATGGAAGGACACAGGGACAAAACTTCACACCCTTTAGTTTTATTGATTGTAAAAGAAGGGGGTCCTCCTAAGCAAAGTGCTTCTTGTGGGGTTCTTCCACTGTAGGCTTGAACTACACTCCCTAATTAAAAAGAGGGTCTAGTTGGCAAAGGAGGAGCTCTGCAAAGGGTGGAGAAATCTTCAAGTGACAATCCTTGTGTGGTAGCACCCCAAGCACCCTTGGAAGGCAAATGGGCCCCTCTGCCAGGCAAGAAATTTGGGCAGCTGAAGGTCTGCACCAGGGAAATGACCGGACACCCAGGGAGGTGGCCCCTGGAGATATTGTCACCGGTCATGCAGCTCAGATCATGCTCAGAGACAGTGTGCTGGGTACCAACGAGTGCACAAGAAACAAAGGTAGCTGTGCCCACTGCCTCCCTAAAGTCAGCTATCCTCATACAGGCCATTCAGCCCTGGTGCAAACACTGCCATGGACCCCTAGGGACCTGAACCAGCTCCTCTGATTCAGCAACAGCAGAGGTTTTTTTAATAAAAGAGTAGTCTGCTTAAAAAAGCACAAAGACTTCTACCTCTAAGTGCATTTCAAGTTGCAAGATATTATTTCAACCACTACAGCACCTTCTTCAGCCCTGGGTCTGGTTAAAAGGCCTCATGTACAAGTCATTTTACACGCTCCTTTTATCAACTTTTAAAGGATCATATTAACATAAGAAAAGAAAAGAAAAGAAAAGAAAAAAGAAAAGAAAAGAAAAGAAAAGAAAAGAAAAGAAAAGAAAAGAAAAGAAAAGAAAAGAAAAGAAAAGAAAAGAAAAGAAAAGAAAAGAAAAGAAAAGAAAAGAGAAAAGGAAAGGAAAGAAAAAAGAAAAGAAAAGAAAAGAAAAGAAAAGAAAAGAAAAGAAAAGAAAAGAAAAGAAAAGAAAAGAAAAGAAAAGAAAAGAAAAGAGAAAAAAAGAAAAGAAGGAAACAATCAACCAACAAGCACTTTGTTATATCTAGGAAGTAGGCTACAGCCTCTCTTCTGAGTACTAGTTGTGGCTTTTCCAATAATTATCTGCTCTTCCCTGACAGAGGGATTTATCACATGGAATTGAAGAGTACTTTGAAGCAGGCAGTGTAACAGCATTGCTTCTGAACGTGGGTAACCAGCATTACACTAACAGATCGCACGCTTCCATAGCTTAAACAGACACAGTTACTGCAACAGACAGTAACACTGAGGGCAAGGCAACACACTCTGGGGCTTTTTGTGGATCCTCTCCATTAAGCTCTGAAAGCACTTTGTTAATCTAGCTACTTAGTAATTCTGGGGAAGTTATTTAAGCAAGACTGTGAGGGTATGGAGGAACAAAGTATGTATGTGTTTATTGGCACAACTATTTCAGTCAAATGTAACTGTAAGACAGATCATTCTTACCTTACAAATATTTTAAAATTCCCTCTCATTGGAATATTCACGTAAAAATGCCAAATCCCCAATATATTTTCAAAGCAACTTCTGTGAAACAACAGTACAGTTCGGTTCTTCTCTTTTAACTATGAATGACATCAAAGTTTAGATTGGAAGCCTAATTTTTAGACATCTTATATCAGGCAAGGTGAGACTCACTCTTTACTTCTTCATTTGTTTCAGCCTCTTCATTTTTGGCCCTCTTTGAGACTATTAAGAATTATAAAATTGAGGCAAGAATATTCACAGCACTGTATAATGAAAAGCCATCCCTATGGAACACAAAATTTTTACACGTCTCTTTTAGTGTCCCAGTGGAAACACTTTAGTGCACATTTGACTAGTGACAATACTTGTTTTTACTTCATGAAACACTGGACATGAAATGTAAGTCTTTTTTGACTAAGTCTGTCAATACAGTTCTCTTAATATGTATTTTGCCAATCACTTTCATAATCACTGATCCATAACGAGCTTTGCTGTTTTGTTGGAAACATTACAACTGGGTTAATTTCAGAGTTAGCTCCAAAAGGATTTTTCAGCAGTTCTTAGAAATTTCTTAGAAATTAAACAAGACTTCTTTACTTTTCTTTTAAATTTGATTTTTAATTTTTTTTTGTTTCAAAGCAAACAAACAGCACAATTTCTAGCCCAATAGATGGACTTCCATGAAAAAGTCTCAATTCCTGACCAGGCCAAAAGAATGTACTAAAATAACTGAGTTCCAAAGGCTCACCAATGCTGCATTACCTTACAAGAGGGACCATGTGCACAATACAGAAAATAAGTCTTAGTTACTAATATGTGGCCAGTTCTTGTCAACTACAGGAAAAACTATGGCAGGCCTTACCAGTGTGGCTTCGTTTGTGAACCATGAGCACATTGGGACCGATGCAAATTATCCCACAGATATCACATTTTAGCTTTCCGTTAGGAAGTCGAATGCCTCCAACTCCTGACAAAGCCTTGCTGCCTGGGCCATTGTGTGAGCCATTCATTTTCTCTCCTGCGGCATCAAGCATTCGTAAATCCTCTGCACATTCTTCCCCATTCATTTCACAGGCACGCCCATTCTCTTCATCACTCTGAGTCTCTATTTTAATATTACCAGCTGAAAAAAAACAATACAGGATGCCACTCAGTTTGGTTACGGAACAAATAATGTGGCAAAGAAACAATCACATGAAAGGAGTTAACTTCTAAGCAGCAGGTACCATATCACTAAACAGCAAATGCTATGAACTCGACTACAATTCTACAGGCAATGAGAGGAGTTTGTAACACATGGAGCAATGAACAGTGAATATCAGTAAAACAAATACAAGGCATCCAGGGAGCTGGGAACCCAAACAATATTACAAGTCTGTTTCTAGGTTGCTTTGAGATTTTTGCGTTTATAGCTTTCATTTTGACAATCAGGCTAACTGGAATGAAACTTAAAATGAATCCACTTCATAGGGATTTGTCCGAAACAATTGTGAAAGTAAGTAACTCAATGGATAAAAATGGACAGAAAATGCAACATTCTCCACTTGGCAGGAAGATTCCAAGGGTTGTACTGAATCCAAATTTTCGGTTTGCAGTTCTATGGGGTACGTAACAACAGTGGGAAAGCAAAGAGTACTAACACCGATAAAGAAAGCAGGGTAGGGAAGGATGGAAGGAAGAATTTAAGGAAGTTACAGGAGTGATAGTTGTGTATCTAGGACAGCAGGATTAAGATTGATGAATAATAGGAGAAGATTCCTAGAGTCAGGAGCTATGATTAAAAACTAGTCAAATAAAAAAAGGTAGCTGGGAAAAGTGTTGTGACTACACTGGATAAATCCTTTTTGTTGTAATCCCATAGGTGACAATTGCTTACAGCCAGAAGAAGAATTTAGGTGTAAATTTGCCATAGCCTCACAGCATGTGATAACATAGAGGCTAGTAAATTTCATCTGATATGTACACAGCAAACTTTAACATTAAGGAAAAGGGCCGACATTCAGATCAGTTCATGACAGTATTCATTCCTCTTCTCTCCACAGGACTGTATGATGTTTTACGTAGAAAAAAATAATCTTTGCTGTTATTTCCCTATTTTCTAATCTGGTGATTTTGACGAAAAAATACTTCTTCATTAGGCTGGAAAAGACCATTTCATTGCTCAAAATCTTACTTTCCATGCAGTAAAAACCCCTCTACCTTTATCCCACCACACCCCAAAAAAAGAATGACTTTACTTTAGTGGGTAGCTAAGAATATGAGGGATCTGTTTCATCCAATAAAGTCCAGGTCTTTTCCTTTTGTGAAACAACAGTTTCATGGTAACCTCATTCAAAAGTGACGGTGTAGCAATATGATAACTATAAGCTATAGGCAATAATTACCTCAAGAGACTGAAAGACCTTGATACTCCTTTGAAATGGAGAGGATTGACAAGCTCTTCTCTGATACATCCTGCAACCTCACAAGTGTCCCAGAAGGACTGCATGGATGTAACTGACTAGAGTATCTGACTCAAAATTCTACTGGGAAACAGACGCCTAAAGTTGTTCACATTTATGAATACTGCTTGACCGGACACCTTTTAAAAAGTCTACCAATCTAGGTATTTTAATAATTTTTCAAGTATTGCATTTTTAGTAGAAATCATATGCAAAACAGAATAAGTGCCTATCATAAATAGCAGTTTTCCTTTAAAGTGTATGTTCTAAAAAGGGGAATAATTTAGTGATATAGGAAAAAAAATCAGTGACCAAATAATGACATAAAAAAGATGGTATGACTGGTTAAACAGAAGTAATTCTGCAGATTTAGTGGACTACAACCCCATACTGCTGTTTTCTCCATGGCAAATGTAAGCAATAGAAGAATTTGGCTTGAGCATATCACAAGATTTTCAACAATTTACATCTAATTTTTTTTCCTTTCAGTTATAAGAATAATAAATATATATTTATACTAAACAATTATAGACTCCTTGACTGCCAGGGATTTGGAGAAGGTGGCTTTTGAAGCAGATTTTCCGTTAAGTTAAAACAAAATACATGTGAACAAAGCAAAAAGATCAGACTACTTAAGTACATGCAGACAAACATACATTACTCAGAAGTGAAATGGCACAAACAAAAATAGTAAGAGTAGGAACTAGATGGAAATGCTCTGTAGTGAACTGAGTTTCAGTATACTTACTGGAAAAAGATTTGGGAATTATTGCATGAAAGTCCCTAAAGCCTTCCGCCCCGTATGCAGCTGCAATAAAGAAGGCAAACAGGATGCTGGTTTGTGGTACTGCTAGCAGTAAATATAAAAGAAGATGGCACTATTGCTATAAGATAAATACCTAGGAGAAAGACAAAACTATCATCACAGAAGCAACATAAGCAGTTTAGGATGAAGGAGGAACAGCAGAAGGACAGCTGGCAGGGGAATCCTGACCTGTCTAGAACTATTCCCATTTGTGAAAACGTCCTTTTCTTCCAAAGCACCCAACAAGTTTTATCATGTTTTCTAGAAGCATAATGCACTCTTGGGTATTCCCCTTGCTTGCACATTAATTCCTGCTGAAGTCAAGAGGAACTTTTGCTAATGTGTCTCAAAAGGGTCAGTGCAGGCCCCTACAGTGCAGCTTCCTCAGAATTTATTTTTTGCCAATAAGCTCTCTTTCTGTGACAGAGATCTCTTCCTTACACATCCTTGTTTCTAATCTCTGAAGTTATAAAAAGTGAAATTGCCTTGTTTTCTTCCCACGCCTGCTGGTCTTATGCAATGGAAGAAGAGGGAGTTCAGTTTTACATATATATATTTATTATTGTGTATATTGCAATATTTTTTGCTTGCATTTCTAAGACTTGTCTTCACAATGTATTTACAAAAAACCCAGTTGTACAAATATACTATACCCTGCATATTACAAGTAGCCACATACAAATTACCATGCCATTGGGCACGCTGATACAGGTAGTGCTGGAGTTCATTACTTGGCATAAACAATGACAAGGATATTGGTCCAGTCAAGCTTCACTAAAGCTCTCCACAGCTACGCCCTGGACCTCTGCAGCTGTACTGCTCAATGAATGTCCTGATGCGGACCAGGCTGAGTGTCCAGAGTGTGCATCCATTTGGCAGTGAAGCTCACGGCAGGGGCTCAGTTCAAGTGCAGAGTTCACTTTGCCAGGGAGAGCTGATGGACGGTGAGGACACCTGACTCATCCTGGATCCTCACAAAATTTTATAGGTCTAATTAGAAAACAAAATGTCTACCTGTTCAAACTTAGTACTTCTTGCAAATCCGTCTGCTCTATGAGAACTAATGAAAAGAGCCCCTCTGATGCAGGAGACAAAATGGGAGAGAGAAAATCACTCCAGCAGAAATACTAAGGACTTTTATTAAATCTGAATAATAGGGAAGGCAGGGTATAGTCTCTTTTTTTTTTTTTCGCTGGGGACTTACACTGGAAACACAAACCATCAGTGTTTTCTACTTCTTTTGTGAGAGTGATTGCTGTCCCTCCCTTGTTATAGTGGAGAAATCACTTATGGAGCAACAACGATGTGAAAAATACTTGTAAACCATATTTTTTATATGCACTGATTAAGAATATATTCAGCATTTGTACAGTTTTTGAACCAGTTACTCAATGCAGTCTTTGTAGAAATAATTTCTGTGTACATTCGTGTCTATGTACACACGTATGCAGACATTAATTAGCTCTACAATAACTCATGGTAATAATTTCTCATTGGCTTTTCTAACACCAGTAAAGAATTACTCATTAATTAATTTACTTCAATTTGGTTGGAGGTGACCTTAAAAGACTCTGGATTTTATTCTCTTCGTATACATTATTACAATCCAGGGGAGTTTAATACAAACCCTTTTTTCTATGGAAGGGTTGCAGAGTGCTTAGGTGTCACTGAACTGACAGCTTTCCCCCACTCCTTTCTTACCTATCCAGAGTGTGGAAAAACTATCCAAAAGCAAAGCACTGGCTGGGTCTCTTGTGCTCTCTGATGTTTACTGGGAATTTCACATGGGATTTTCTGAAGAGCGTGTGAAATTAATGTTAAAGCATCTGTTCAGTAGTCTATGGCTAAAGGTGATTTAGGCAAGTCTTAGAAAAAAAATAAATTGATATGTCAAAGGGGAGAGGGGTGATGATATAATTTATCACTGAAGAGCAGCATTGCTGGCTCCACATCAGACTTGGGCTGGGGCAATTGGGAAAGCAGGATGGTATGAGAGGAGACAGCGTCACACTTCCCTGCAAAGAGCTGAGCAACATGGAGATGGAAGGGAGGCATTTTGCAATGAATGAAAGAGTTGATAGTGAGCAGAAAGGAGAAACCAAACAGACCTCCTGGGAAACTGGACGTGGAGGGTGGCTTTCGAAGGACAGAGAAATAGGCAGCTGGAAAAAAGATGCATGTGAACAATTAGTAATTTGTTTTCAGTCCATTGCCAATTTACCTCCTCTTTTAGCTATGGGACTCCCTCCCAGCTGTAAAATCCTTTCAGTTTTGTGAGACTTTGGCAATGGCATAGGTCTAAGTACCCGGGACATAATTCCATTTGGAAGGGGGCATTCACCTCCCATGTCATATTCTTCTCCAGTGGGATTTTTAAAGAAGCAAAAAGCATAAGACCTGGTTACCAAAGGTATTTAGAGAGTAACAGAGAAAGACAAATCACACTGAAGCTTCTGAGGCATTTAAACAATGGAGTTCCCTTACTCCCTTTGATTTTTAATGGGATTTTATCTTTTATCCCAGTAAATACTAAACAGTATCTTGTGGCATATTACTGAACATATATCTTGTGGCCTTTAAGAACTTATCCTTCAGACTTTCTTTGAAAATAACCCCAATAATTTGATTTTGTGTTCATGCAATGTCTTGCTTGTACTTTGTAGCCAAGAGCAGAGAAAGATCTCTCTTCAAGTTGCTGCAAATAGTTTGGGTGCATGTAATTTTTTGTTTTCATGTCTCACTTGGTATTCCAAGACAAGTCAGAAATATTTTGTTGATATTAGTTGATGTTTAAAGGGTAGCTTTAAAATCCAAGAGTTCTCACGAAGACATCATAACTATTCAACCAACAATCATACCTGACTGATTTAAACAGTATGTTAGCGCTGTAACAGTGAGAAAAAAACTTTACCACCATCCTTTCTAACAAATGATAGAAAATGTTGATAAAAGACAGAATAAGATGAAAAAAACCCACTTATCAGACCAAAATAAATCACCTCAGCATGCCAACATGTGTCAACAATTGCAGAGAGGATCTCTTCTTGTTTACATAGGTACTCAGAAAACAGAATATTGCCAGCAATCCCACCTGTTACTTCTGATACAAGACATAACAGCTATTCTGTTTAGTTACAGCATACCAAAATTTTAGCACTTGGCTATGAACTGAAATCCTTCCCCCTTTCCTTTTTACATCATGGTCATTAACTGTGGCATCAGCTCTGTTCCCAGCTGACAAGAACACTGCAGGTGGAGGATGCCATCCCCAGAAATGAAAGTTGTTTGTCCACAGAATATTTAAGGAGTCATTATACACCAGTCAGACTTGACAACAAACAACAAAGACCAATTCTTTAACTTAAATTATGTTTCCATTAATAGTATCTTTCCCTTATGAGCTTCTGAAGCGACAAGAAGAATGGTGTGGGTGTGAAAAATGACAACAAAAGGTCTGGGCAGAGGAACCATAATTAGTTATGCAATGCCTTGAGCCCTTCTTCAATATAATTTAGATGACACAACAGAACACAGATAGGACTGATCAAACTAACTGGTTATTTAGGTACAGAAAAAGCAGATGCACTCAAGTGCTCTTAAAAATTACTTTTTTGCTCTCTCATTTCTACATATAGCACTGCATTTCTCAGTTAATCAAGAGTTTCTGGTGTCTCTGTGTGTAAAATGCTGAAAGCTAGAGGGCATTTTTAAAGGGAAACAAAAATAACAGAAAGAAGAGTAGTAGCAAGAACTTCTGGGACACACCTGCAGGTAGAGAGGCTGGTGCTGACGGATAAGGAGATCCTCCCTGCAGGGTCCATGCTGCTTCCTGTGACTCCAAGTGCCAATCAGCCCTTGGCAGCCAATTTCTTCCCTACTATAATTTTGGCTTTCAATCAAATGGATATTATTCCAGAAACACAGGCGTCCACAGATAAGCTATCTCCCATGGGACAACTGGTGTGAGGAGCTCCACCCATGTCATCACCCATGACTGCTACTTCTCCCTGCTGCTGTCTGGGGGAGGTGCCCATCCCGTGTGCCAGCGCCCGTCAGTGTGCACAGCCTGTCCTCAGCAGAAAGGAGCAGGGAACTGTGCTTCACTGCATTGCAAAGCACATCAACATGTTTTTCTAGGGGCTGCAGTGAAATCAAACTGTACGGAATCAAACAAGTGAACAAAACAACCAACAAAGTATGTCCTCTCCAGGTACAAAAAGTGGCTTTTGCTTCATTGTGCATTCTCCCGGTAGCCCCCTGTTAGTTACCTACAGGAATCTTCTAAGGGACCAGTAAAGATTCATTGGTTAAAGACAGATTCAAATAATGCCCTCAAATACACACTTAAAGCTACATGCCTTTTATACATCTTTCTAAATTTGTGTTTCATTAGGAAATGATCTGTAACCAAACCAGGGGGCTGGTCTGGTTCATATTTCTTGTCTTTGTTGTGACACTTCCTGGTACATTTTGTACTGGATTCAAGTTGTTTTTCTGAAGGACAGTTAACTACCTGGCAGCTTGACATTCATCATCTGAACTACAAGTAAAACTAAGTTTTAAAGACAAGAGAAAGAGCACTGTCAGGGAATGCCAAATTAAACCTGTTTCTCATATTCCACATGCATGTGTAATTCATGCTTCCTATATCAGAAATGCTCTGCATCTTTTACTGGCTGCATGATGGAGAAGCCAAGGAAACTGCTGCAGGTTTACTGGTAACAGACTTTATTGACACTTCTCTCCTTTGAGAAGTAAGCTGGGAACACGTTCAAACTGGAGAGAAAGATTTGCTGACAAATGATCATAAGAACAGCACTTTTCATCCTCAAATTTTTTGTCTCTTCTGCTTTCACCAGATGTTTTAAACATGGGCATTAAAGGATAAGGGAGTAGTAAAAGGGCATTTAGCAGGAAATTTTTAAAAAGCAAAGTAACCTTAAGTAACAATGCACAACAGTGAGGTAAAACCACTACCATATATGAAAACATTCTCAGCTCATACAGGTGTATCTGTGAATACACATGCTTATATGCTGAGACTGGAACCTCTGGAGCTGCATTCTCCAAAAAGACTACAGGTACAGCCATTGTGGCTTACACTCTTCTCCACACAGTAACAGTTATCCAAGAACAGCAGAGCCTCAGCTATATGATAGCCTAACACTTATAAGTCATTTGCCTTCTCTAATCCTTCCACAAAGCATGCTTTAGTGAAAGCCACGGGTGTTAACCAGTCCTAAACTAATGCAACAAAATTCTAGCTGAAGGCAGCCACATGTGGCAGCTGGGAGAACATGAAGGGAGTATGCACCTGCAAAGATTAGTGTTTTGGAGAAGAGGAATGACTATATTGAGATTCAACAGGCAGACCAGAAGCTCCTCAAAGATGGAAGAGACAGCCAGGCTCTTCCATGAAGCCATGCTGTCATAGCTGGAAGTTGTCCCTACCTGGAGGTTACTGTGGGCATCCCTTAACAAGAAAAAGGGCTTAAAAAGTGCAGAAACACAATTAAAAAATAGACAAGGTGATCAGTTACATATAAAAAATGTGAACTGTAGTTAGAGGGGGAATTTTAAGCTTGCTTGACCAAGAGAAAAGCCTGTGAAATCTGAACAGGCACAGAGGGTATTGGTCAGGTAGCAGCTGAAGGCAACAGTCACTGCCCTGAAAAACAAAACTACCACTTGGAAGCAATGAAGTGCCCTTGGTTCTGTGATTCAGGGAAAGGCAGGGAGATGAACTATTTTGTATATCGCTTCAGAGAACCTAAATATGCCTTACCCTGAATGCAAAGTTAGCCCTCTTTGCAAACCCTCCCCTTTTCATGTGCCAGCTCAGTGAGCTGCTTGCAGATCCTTACTTTTGTGCCTGGAGCAGCACAGAGCTACCCTGGGTCAGGGTCAGGCTCTTGCAAGTCCATCCATGTTAAAAAGTCCATGCACATTAACAACTAATGTGCTGTGGCTTCACTATCAGTGAACGGATACAGGGACTTTTCCAGGGACCATTCAGCTACCATGATGATGTCTTGAGCAACATTTTACACAAACATACATAGTTCCCCATAGCTGTCAAAGGGTCAGTAGATCTAAAATTAGACCAAGCAGCTGTGTTTAGTATGGGGAGGTACCTTTGGGTGTCATGCCAAAGCTGTGCACTGTCAATGTCCTCTTTTGAGAAGAGGTCAGAGGATGAAACGGAGAGGAACCCAGCCATTTCAGCACTTGGAAGGGAATACACTATGAAAATTTTATTATCTTGCCTACTCTAAAAACAAATTGCTGACCAGAGTCTTCTGTGTCCCCCTCATCTGACACAGGGGAAAAAAACCCCAGGGATACTGAAAGTTTATTTTAGACTAAAGCAAATCAAATGTAGTCATCACTTTATGAGTGATTAAGTAGGTGTTCTCTCTCAGGACTGTGAAAAGCAGGTGACACTGAGTTACGAGGCCTGCTTTGTGTCTGTTTACCCTGAGTGCTCAGTTATTTTTCCAGATGCAACTGAAGATTCTTCTTTTTGGGTTGTAGAAATAATATGAAAAAGTTTTGCAGTCTAAACTGCTGTTTACTTGATTAGCATGCGCTCAGCATTCCAGTGAAAGGAAATCCTACATCTTCTAGGGAAGAGGCAAAAATTGTTCTACAGTGCCTTGGGGCGATTTTATGATAATAGTGTATTTCCCTATCATCTGCTTTATGCCCAGAAATGGGTCCCATAGCTTTAAGCTGGGTCCAGGAGAGGGGGAAGAGAAGCCAGGCAAATTCTTCAGCGTGGTTTGTTTTCAAGGACTCACACACACTCCCCCTTGTTCTCATCGCTGCAGAGCCGAGGGAGCACCTTCCTGCTTTTAGCCAGCCTGTTAGCTGAGGCAAGAAATTTTCCCAGCAGTGCACACCGAAATCCTCTGGAACTTATTATTATTCTGGAACTGTTTGACCTAGCTGTGATCCAAGAACCAGATCATCGGACCCCATGGACCAGTAGGGAGGCTGCGGGGACACCGCATCCCAGCCTCGGACCTTGGGACATGCTGAGCCAGCTACAGATGGAACTCTAAAACCACCAGCTTTCTCCGCATTGAGGAGGTTTATTATCTAACATTACTCATTTTTTTCTTTGCCCTGCTGGCACTCTGCTTGTTAAATAAGTAGTTTTTTTCACTTTCATTCAAGAAATTCCTTTTGTATCGGTAGGGGAGGGAGTGCTGAAACCTGTCTTCTGGGGAGGAGACGTTCATTACAGGACATTTCCTCCTAAACTTGTCTCAAACCAAGACATACAGAAATCGCAGAGAAATTCTCTGAATATGGACCTACCTGATAGCTCCTGAGGAGAAGAATGTCAGGACAAAATCAATTCTTTCCAACTGTGTATCACAGACAATACTTTGCTACAGGGACCTGTATTCCCCCTCTGGAAATCAGTCCTCTGTTTTGAAATGGCAAGAAACCCCAAACGATGCTGGCAGACTCTTGAGCACTCAGAGATCTGTATAATTCTGAAAGTCTACAAACTCAGTTTAGAACACATTTTTTAGAGACTTCTTGTCTTTCCTCGCTTCTTGGCCATTTTTCATGCTTGTTGTTTTCTTGCTTTTACCTCTGGACAAACAAGCACACCTTCCCTTTCCTGAACAGAATCCAACCTTAACAATATTAGTGCTATGACAAGTCATCCCTGACACTGGATGCCTCTTCTGTGAGGCATCCAGCAGTTGCAAAGTTGAATACTGGTTTCTTGGGTCTTTGAGCACAGTGCTAAGAGAAAAACCTAGATTTTACTAGCTTTCTGCAAAAGCAGAAGGAGAGAATATTTTAAAAAAGATCAGTTTCTCAGAAAGATGTGGAGAAAAATATATCAGAAGTTAAGACTAAAGAATTTTATATATAAAAGATATTACAGCAGGAAGAGCATCCTACCTGGACTTCCTAACTCTGATCTGCAATTGAACCTCAGATGTGATTTGAAACTACCAAATTTAGGAGTCCCTATTCCTGTCCTGAAGTGTATCTCCAAAACCAGAAAGGAACTATGCTGCAGAGTTGAAGTTTAGCTGAGTTTCTGGTGCAGGTATCACCATGCCTCCAGAAGAGAGAGGCAATCCACTCAGGTGCAGCTTCCTCAAACTCTGAAGAATTCTTCAGCCATGTCTAAGGTTGGTGAGTGTAACAGGTTTTTTTAAATTATTTTACCTCTCTGTTGAATGAGTAATGTGACATTTGAAACTCAGTGGAAACACAGCCAAGATCACAATCTTCAGACAGTCACAATCACCGTGCTAGATATCTTGCATCAAAATGCAACCATTTTCTTAACCTGGATAGATCAACAAAGCATCCAAGCCAACACATTGCTGGCAGAACTTCAAGGGACAAGTCTTTCAAAATAATGTTTTTTAAACTGAATAGTCTCTTATAGCGTCACTCGACTAAATGTCACAAGGAGCCCAAAACTAACTATTACGGACACCAGAAAATTCTATAACTCAGACCACAGAAATTATCCCACCAAAGTCTTTATTTTTGGATGAGATACAGAACAGAATAATCTAGTGTGGTCTAACTAGTGTTCAAACACTCTTCCACACATTTCAATATGCATACCGATTACTTTAACATTTGTCTATCAACAAAATATTTTTACAGAAGCAACTAATGTTTTGGGGCATCCCAAATTCAGATACTAATGAAACTAGATTATCAGAAAACAGATCACCCTGGAAAATGCTGATCCACTAAGAAATTAGACTCAAGCTCCATATCTGAATCTTGGGCATTCAGTCATCTCAGAAGCATCCTCTGTTTAGCACGCTTGTGCAGGCAGGAATTTGTTACCTCCTCACAAACTCTGTTTGATATAACCTGTAAGTTGATCAGTAGCGCAGTAGTTAACAAAAAGGATGTATATGGGCACATTCTGATTTCAAATCTCAGAGAAGGTTCAGCTATTGCTTTCCAATTTGCAGCAGAGGGAGACTATGAAATCCTTGGTCCACTGCAGCACCCCAGACTGAAAGCAGCAGTGTAGCAGTGGAGAGCAATTTTGAAGTATCGAAATTATCTGGGAGCTTAAATCTCTTTGACTTTAAGTGATATTCAGATTCTTAAGACAACCTGAGCTTCCTGTGGTGGGGGGCTAGGGGGAGTGGAGAAACAGTAAACCCACACTAAGAATGCTGTGGAACTTGAGTCCAATTGCAGCCATAGCTGAGGAGCTATTACAGCTTCCCCCTCGTCCCCTTGGCTTAACATGAAACCTTTACCTTCTGTTCCTCTAACTCCTCCCACAAAGAGCAGTCTGGACATATTACCCATTTCCTCCCTACCCACAGTTGTTTATCTCTTAAGAATCTGTCATGGCCTAGAAGTTTGGATCAACTCCTATGCCAGTTGCTATGATGTAATTTTAAATCACTCAAGTTGGAAGGTTTCTTGAAGACCACAGACATTAAAAAGAGAAGAGAAAAGAGAAGAGAAAAGAGAAGAGAAGAGAAGAGAAGAGAAGAGAAGAGAAGAGAAGAGAAGAGAAGAGAAGAGAAGAGAAGAGAAGAGAAGAGAAGAGAAGAGAAGAGAAGCTCTAATTAATGGGTGTCCTAGGAAGCAGCTGGAGCAAAGTCCTTGGGAGTGAGTTTTTCCAGCTGCCTGATATCTCAAGAGAGCTACAGCATCTCATTTTCAACCATGTTATCTTCCAAAGGTTTACTTCACATACAGACATGGGCCTAAGAATAGTTTTTCTTTTGAAGTTCTGTTATTTATTTGTTTGTTTGTTGCTTTGAAAGGACAATTTTATGAACAGTGCACAATACAGGTCTAGATCTCTGCTCAGCTTTCACATGTCTACAGGCAAGTTCAAAAACACATCATGGCTATATCTCTTCTGTTGCAGCAGTATTGTGGGAGGCCCCTACAATGTTACTGCCTGCATCTCTCCTTTGCATTCAAGGACAGAGTGATGGTTCAGTTTGGGATTACCTTTAACTATGTGGAAAGCCATTATCTCAAGTTACCAAGCCGGAAACTTTCTGACTTTTTTGTCATTTCTACTCCATATTTATAAATGTCTCCCTTCCTTCACTCAGCTACCAACTCCAGCCTCTCCACTCTGATCTGCTTCTTTGCATTCCTGGAGGTGAAACAAAATAGCTGCAGTTGTGACACTGCAGTTTATGTGTCACATTGTAACATTTCCACATCCTCCTCACTCTGTTATAAAAGTACTCTAAGAGGAAGAAGGGCAAATAATGAAATATAGGAAAGCAGGAAAAGAGGAAGCAGCCAAGAGACAGCAGCCCAACTGAAATGCTAAGAATTATGGAGAAGTGACAGAAAGGGAAGCATAAACCAGGAATTATACTTAGTGGCTTAGCAGAAAAAAATTAAAACTAACAAAAAATGGAGAGATTTAGCCCTTTTTGCCTCTCCAGTAATCTTCCAGATTTCATTCTTTGACTTTTACCCACTTGACATTTATTCCCTTCGCCACCTACTTTAAGACAGGCACCAAACTGTGCTGCTCTGTGTGCAGCTGGACTCCTCCAAACCTGAACTAATCACTAACCCATTCCTTATCTTCATATCAAAGGCACAATTATGCAATGGTCTTTTTGCTGAAGGCAGCTGTGGGGGACAGAGTGATGGAAGAATACAGAAGGAAATTGGCTAAAGCAGAGTAGGGATTGCCTAACTGGGCAATCCTGCCTGGCTGGCAGCGGATGGAGCAGACAACTTAGGAAGTTCTTCCACTGAGATCATGTGTCCCACTTGTTCAGAATGAAACTTGGCTGGAGCAGAAAGTGTTTGAAATTCACATGAAGAATTTTCTCTTCTTCATTTCCAGGCAAAATAGATACAAAACAGAACATGGACTTCTTTAAAAACAGAGTGGGAACACCAGCTTTTTACACTCTTCCATTTCTCGGGGACTTTTCAGCAAGAATTTTTCTGATAAAGAGCTGAGTAGAAAGTACAAACATGAGAAATGACCCTCTATAAATATCGCAACACTAACAGTTATGCATCCTTTCTGAGTCAAGCTCCAGCTTTTGTCTTAGCTGGTGGCTAACTGGATTTTGTAGTTTCTCAGGAAGACAGTGGTGAAATCCTGCATGTAAATGAAGACAGGAGTGTTACACAAAGGTGTACTGTGGTGTATTTATTTGTTCATCACTGCATGAAAGCTACCTTGTCGGAAGAACTGTCAAAACCATTTGTGGCTATTCCCCACAAAAGAGGCTGTCAGGAGGTGATAAGAAATGGGCTTTAGTAAGGCTTCCCTTTCTTTGAAATACTCTTGCACAGAGAATATCAGCAGGTTCAGCTCTTCTTCCTACCATTTATCTGTAAATTAGAAAATATCCTGTGGGCCACTTGAGCGATGTTTAGTTCTTCAGCTAAAGTTAATGTAATTTGGGACATGTGGGACTTCCTACCTGCATAGGAAGGAGTTAGCAGTATCCTCCAGCGAATGGCAACAGTCCCTGAGATGGAATCACTGTTGGAGACCTGCACTGCATGTCCCATCCCGTAGCTCTGACTGCTCTCCCAGTTCCCTACAGGTACAGCACCAGTACCTCTAGTTTACAAGGGCAGAGTTTACACAGTGCGTTATTCTTGTAGGGCTGGCAGTGATCAAGCTGTACAGTAGCCAGTACATTTATGTGAGAGGAACTATGACCACTGTGAAGGTTTTGCCTAGCTTGTCATATCCTACCTACTACAGAGATGTGCTTCTCTTTATTTCAAATTTGAGGAGCATGACCTGCCTTCTTCTGGCTTTACTGGTCCTGGTCTGTTTTTCACTTCAGTGGAGCCCCTCTTGATGTAGTTCAGCATTTCCAAGGATAAAATCCAGTCATGTTCAAGAAAGAATGTTTTGTTAAATCAAATGAGCATGGTAAGAGAGAACTTAGATATGGATGTTATCCACAGGAAATGGATGTAATTTTTCTATTTGACTTTGGATGAGAAATGTAAAGCAAAAGAGGCAGAAATAGAACCATTTTTCTGCCAATCCAGTCATAATGTTACTTACTGTTAAACCAGAACAGTTGAAAACAGCTAAGCATTGGGCTTCACTGCAACTCTAGCCATAAGGAAAGGCACAAATAGTTTGGTTAAGGAACAATACCACAAGGGGATTTTTATGCTGATGTAAACTTGGAAAAAAAGAACATTAAATGGCAATAGAAATGGGTAATACTTGATCCAGAACTATTCTCAGTTTCTCACCAATTATTAATAGTACTTATCATCTAGTAATTCTCATTCTCACACTCAGTGTCCTACTGCTTTAGCCTACAGAAATTTGATAGCAAACAAAATTTTACAGCCTGAAACGGGGGCAAGGCACTGGATCAGACTGAGGAAATCTAGGTTTAATTCCTAGTTTAGCTACAGACTTCCTGTGTGGCCATGGGAAAGAGGTTTAATCCATCATGTGCCCTTACTTCCCTATCTGCACATTTTTCAATTTTTCAATGGGGATAAAACTTTTCTTTTCTTTTTTTTCTTTTCTTTTTTTTTTTGTATGGGGAACTCAAAAGCCATTTTGCTGCTTAGAGTGATTCCTGTATTCAGGTACACGCCTCTCAAGTGTCCTAACACATAAAGCTGAAATCTGGCCGTGCACTGGTCACCCTTCTTATGTGTTCCACAGAAGAAGAGTAGGGACCATGGAGGAGGCAAAAGTTGTAGCTCCAAAATATTGTATCATTTAGGTATTTGTGAAAATGCTACCCATTATCTGTGATGCATCCTACATCACTGAGAATTACACAAAGGTAGAATTATTGTCCAGTCTAATAAATCTTGATTACACCCATAAAACAGTGGATATCAAATGCTTGGAGCCCTCAGCCAGCTCTCCCTTATTCAGGGTTGCTCAAGGTCAAAAAATAAACTTTTTCTTCCTCAGACTGATACAGAAGCTGGAAAGAAATTTTTTTTTTCCTCAGCTGACCTTTTCCCACGCAATCACTCTGTTCCAAGAGAGATGTAAAAGTCCCAAAGGCAACTAGCTCAAGAGAAAAAGCATAAGCTGTTTAATAGCCAAAGCAGTTTTTAATTATCCTCCACACTGAAGCCAGCATGGCAAAAGTAATCAGTGGTCTGAGAAAGGAGAGAAGAGAGGGGCTCAGCCTGTACCTCTGGTGTGGGAAATGACCTAAAAATGAAAACTGTGTCATCTCCAGTTGAGCTGTGTAGTGCTTCTCGTACATGTACAGTTACGATGTGTGAAATCTCACTCCAAAACCAAGTTGCTAGAATATTTTTTTTTTTAAATGCAAAAGATATTCAGAAACATCTCAGCATAAAGAAAAGCCTGGACAAGATTATGGATTTGATATCCTGAAATTTGGACTTATGTCTCAACTTTATCTTCAGGTGCCCAGCCTCTCAAGACCAGCCTCACTCACTTCTGTCAAACCAGCACCAGGCTGGAATTTCACTCATTGCAGTGGTACAAGCCAGGATTTCTGCCTTTCCAAATCAGGCACAGAGCTCAGAATCAGCTCTCCCCTTTTTCCAAAAGTCCAAGCAATACAGTATATTGCTCTTCTGTACTAATTTCTAGACTAATTAGAAGTCAGGAAACTAATTATTTCCTGATTCCCCAAGTGATCTAATAATTAGTTGACAATATTTATTTATTCTCTCATGTACAATCACCAAATCCTTAATTTATTTACTTTTACCAGCTTTATATTTTTCATTTTACTTTTCAAGATAAAGAGATGTGGTTTAAAACAAAGTTGAGTCCTTTGAACCAAACCAATCCCACTGCACCGTGGAAGAACTCACAAGACTGTTTTGCTACATCTGTTAGAAAAACAAATTTGCTCTCTGGTCTCTAGAATACTGTATACGGTTTCGATTCCACAGCAAAATTGATTACATTTCATTCTGCCCTACCTTACACTACCTTGGCTAGGACTTGTAAAGCTTAATCAATTATGCATATATATAGCCTTAACTAGACCGTAAACTCTTTGGGGTGTTCTGTTGGTGTTTGTGCAATGTTTAGAGTAACAGAGGTTCTTTTCCAGGAATGCTGTGCCACAACATTAAAGCAGAGACAAAAAAAGTCCCATCAAAACAACTGGAAAAAAATGGCAATAGAAAAACCCAGAGTTTAATTCACACCCTTTCTCAGTCTTACAACAACAGCAAGAGCTAAAATGGACAGAGGACACACAATTATATGCAACTAGAACAAGATCTGTGCTGTGAAAACTGGTGCCAGGCGTTCAAAGGGTGATCAAAACTTGGTCTCCTCTAAGGGTTAATGATCTATTTAGACTATCATTGTTGGCATTTCCTGCCATCTCAGCATTTATGGAATATTTGAAAGTGTCTAGCGGGCAAAGTTTCTGTCAAACTTCCTCTCTGCTCCTAATTGCGTGCCCTAGCCAGTGTTAAGTGCCTTTTACTTGGAAGAATCCTTTTAAAAGCATCTGCACAGTTTATGTTTAAAGTGCTTTTCAAATATTCCAAAAGAAAAGCCATTGCATTGCATTTGCACCAAATATGATGGATTCTCAGGATAGAAACGCACGAATATGTGTCCCACCATGCCACAACATATTAGGAAACCTTTTTTCCCATGAACTACCAAGTTGCAGCTCCTTATTGCTACCAAGCCACAGAGAGTGCATCAGCAGTGCCCAACCCAGGATTCATTATGCACCTAAATTTCATACTAACACCCAGACAGTGTGGTGGGACTAAGTGTGAGGCAAATGGAAAGCATGAAAAACCTTCCTCATTAAAATGCAAAACAGCTCTACAGAAGTTGCTACTTATTAGCTAAGATAGACTTTGGTATCTGCCATGGCTGTGCTGCACTGTGGAGTATAGTGAGGTCAAGAAAGGAAATGAAAGCCTGCTAACTTCATCACGTACAAACACATACATGCAGAAATACAGTTTGGGCTATTGGTTATGCAGGCTTAGCCAGGTCATGGCCAGGCAGGTCTGTCAGAGGCTGCAGAGAGCGGGCAGGCTTGGCTTTCAGAAAATCAGCCTTTACCTGGTAAACTGGTCAGCAACTGGAGACAAAAATGTGGGACTAATGAATGATGCTTTGTTCATTTAGAAGAGAGAAAGTCAAGTTTGAGTTCCAAGTTACTCATTCCACACAAAAAGACAAAATTGTAATGGCTGATTATTTCTGAGCACACAGGACACTCAAATCCCAGTAATCCCAATATTCTACTTGAAGGCCTTTGGACTTTTGGAAACTGTAAGTCATCAGGATTGTCTCTTGCATTAGAGTGGTTCTAAGAGCTCTCCTTGCCACCAGGACAAATGAAGCACGGCTCATCCACAACTTCAAATTCCTTTACCTCAAAGGCATCATGGAGTCTCAGGAAAGGTGATGTGAATCACAGGCTCACACCTGCAGGGTAAGGTTCTTCTCAAGCATTTGAAGAAGAGAATGTTAAAAGTTTCATTTTCTACTGTCATCTGTTTTATCGAATGAATGTGCAGTGCCTATCAGTAGTGCAGGATGGTGGCATGCCACAGCAAATCTTCCCAGCAAGTCTGCTGAAACTAGCTTCTGCTGATGCAAATGTGCTATTTGCTAGAGCTGCTCATGGCTATCTGATTAACTCCCATCCTATGCCTGAATGTGAAAAACAGAACCCGCAGCCCAGAATGTGAGGATCACTGTGTTCTCAGGAAGTAGGCAACTATTTGTGCTCTGTCTCACTGAAGGAAAAAAAGAGGGGTGAAGAAAACCACCTTTGCACAGAAAACATGAGTTCCCACACAGGAAGTCAAGGGACTGCATTATGCTCAACTAGCCTGGTCTTTGTAAGGAGATATATTTTGAACTCATCTGAAGCTCCCCGAGATGTGCATAAGGAGATTCCCTGAATACAAGTTGTTTTCTGGGACAAAAGAGCGGAGGGGTCCATCACTACCTCTATTAAAGTGGTACTTTTAACTGTGCTTTTGTATTCATTAGCTCAGTTAGCTACTGAAACATCTCTAAGAAAGTTATCAAGTTAGGCACAGAAGCTTTTAGTGGAAAGCTGTATCTCAAATGAGAGATTCAAGATATTATATCTGCATTTTCCATTAGATTATTTCAATATGTTACCCATCTCTCCCTCTGCTGTGAGCAGCATATGTCCCCAAAGCTTCACTATGCAATCCTAAATTTGGTATAGGACTGTAAAAGAATCTTCTGGAGAAAAACTTTTGATGATTGTTTCCCTGTCTCTCTATTACAGACCTTACCTATATAACACTGCAAGGAATTAAGTTAATAGAACACCTGAATTCAAGGAGGAATTGTGCTTAAGAGCAGCGGGGGAGAATCCTCAGGACCCATGTAGCCCTCACTGCTGAGCCAGTAGCAGCAGGCAGGAGACTCTCTTCAGGCAAAGAATGCTAGCAAGAAGGCTTGAGGGCATGTGTGTTTCTCTCTCCTTCCCCCATCTTCCTCTATCTCCATGAACTCCTTGGTGGTCCTTCTACTACCATGACCTTCACAGCTGCCTTGGGCCAGCAGCTTTATGCAGACTACAAAAGCCACAATGGGTACAAGCAAGTCTTCCTCAGCTGCTGCCCACTTCCCAAATGGAATTTACAGTTAGGTTTCTTATAGGGATACAGACAAGCTAGCAGGAACTAACCTTTTCCTCTTTTAGGTCTGAAAAAATATTTTTATGGCATGTGTTTATGTTGCAGAGTGTATGTTTGCTTGGTCTTAAGAAGAAGGAAAAGCTGAGCTTTCAAGATAAACATTCTTTTGCATATGTGGACTGTTTTTACATAGACATAAACATAGAGGAACTTGGTTTTGCAGGCATATAATTTTATCTGTGCTGACACAGGTATGTATATATGTGTGTGTGTATACATATGAACATGCAAAGGCAAGAACATGGAATAAGTGGCTCCTGATGTCTGGAAAATACATTGCCATTTCAAATTTCAAAAGGAGTATTAAAGAGAGCAAATGAATTTTAGAAAGTTTTAGAAATGAAAAACATATTTGCATTGTCTTCAAAACACCAAGGGTTGTATCATGCATTGTATAAATCAGTCTCTTTCTTTGAACACAGGAAAGAGCTTATTGTTAATGCTTATACTGTACAGCAAATGTAGACTCATTAATGTGTAATTACAGAATAAACAATATCAGACTTCTCTCGTCTGTTTTGCAAGGAGAAAAAGAATTCCATTTAACACCACAATAAGCCCATGATAGGATACCAATTTTACTAGGATCTACTAGCAATGTGGTGGCAAGATTAAACAAATGTGATACTATAACAGAGGTAATGCCTCATTACCATTATTCCTCCCTCATATGTTTCATGTGAAGCCTTTTGCTAGTACAATTATCATTTCTCATTTTTACTTCTACTTGCCATTATGTGGACAAATGGGCAGGAAGCTCAACCCCTCCCCAGAAAAGCCTAGTTCCCATTTGACTTTTAGATAAATTGCTGTAGATCCACACCTGCAGCAGACAAAGCTCCAGTGGCCACGCTGGCCACTGGGGCTTCCCCACCTCCCCTCCACCGTCCAGCCATGGGAGGTGCCAGTCACAAAATTAGTTGTATTCTGGGAGGAAAAAGGACAAACCCTGACTCAGAAAAGAAGGTGCCATATCAGTGTGGAAGGGATGTTCTCACCTCTTTGCTCATGGCTTCAGTCTGGGAAAACCAGGAGTGCTCTGCTTTGGAAAGACAGAGACAGTCACAGCCTGAACTGTGAATAACAGCCAGCTGGACCTCAGGGTACGGATGGATCACAGAAAATTTGACACTTCCCTCAGTCACATAGGTGTTTCCGCTTTGCAAACCTGGGCACAAAACCCAAGCAATGGGTCCCACCCCACAATAAAGCAAATATATTTTTCACAGTGAATTCCATAGGTACATGTGTTGTTTTCTCCTGAAAATAAATTCTCAATTCCAGGAAAGACCTGGAAAGATATATCTGAAATGCAGACACAGCATGAGGGGTGCAGAAACAGCAGTGTTCCCCACCTGGCAGTCCCCATTCTGGTGCTAATGAAACCATCCCGCTTCAACGCCAACCACTGCCACCACTTCCGAGCATTGCAACACATATTCAAAGCAGGAAAAAACAGGCTCCATAACTTGGTCCATATAATGCTGAGGTGCACAGTACTGTGAATGAGAAGGGACAGATCTCCCTCCAAAAAACCCCTAAGCCACTATTAAAAATCAGAACACGAACCTCTTAGCTTAGACAAGAAAAAACCCCAAACTCAAAAACCACCAAAGATTTGGGAAGTTCAAATCCATAGCAGGGATGTTGGAGGATCACAGCTTCTTACAAATACAGGATGCTTTCAAATGATGAAATATGGAAAATGAATATTTCCTCTTCTATCAATTGCAACACAAGCTGAAAATGTTGCCAGCTTTAGTTTAAACCCACCTTTTCATTGCATTAAACATTTCTGTTGTTACTTAATCAGCAGGGAGGGCAAAATCATGTGAAGATACTCTCTGTTATATAAAGGAATTAGCAATTCATTCTAAAGATCCAAATTATTATTTATTTTTTCAAGGAGGTGTCAGGAAACAAGTAAGTTTCTCACATTGTTCCATAAAATAATCTAAAAGTTACTGAAAACTCTGGTAAGAGCCACTTCCTCAGAAGTAACATTTCCAGGGTAAAAAAAATGGTTCATGTGAAAGTTCTCCTTACTCTTCAGTTTCTTCTCTTTTTTTTTTTTCCTCTTTTTATTTTTTTTTCTCTAAACTCTGATATGTGGCTTGGAAGAGTGGAAGTTAATTCATGCTTTCATATTTCTCCACTTTTGCCACATTTATTACACTTCTCAAGCGAGATAATTTTGGACTATCTTTGGGGAAGGAGAAAAAAGGAAAATGGAATGTGAAAACCAAAGAACAAAATGTGTGCCTTAACTTTTCTTTTTTAATCAGGCCTGTTTTGGTTGGAAATTGAAAGTAATTCTGTGCTTGCTCTGCCATTTTTTTCCTTCAATCCTTCAATCAGGTTCTTAATCCAATTTTTAGGTATGGATTTTGGCATGTTAGGATTGAAATCTCATTTTCATCAATAGAGTACAAGTTACTCACTTCCAAAAATCCTATTTGGTGCCTGTGGTGTCACTACATCTAACAGTGAAATGCTAGATTAGATACCTTCTTAAGATCTCTTTTTTCATGCAGGTAACTTAGACACCTAAATGTTTCTGAGAAACATGACCCTAAACTGCAACACAAGAACTGGGCATTATTCCTAACTTCAAAATGCGTTAAAAAGCAAAGAAAGAAGCACAGATCAGTGTTAATTTACTAGGAATTATGTTTCTGCATGTGCACCTTTATAACACAGAATCCACTTATGGGTGAGGGAGGAAGCAATGGAGGGAGGGAGCAGCAGGATGTCTCACATTGCAGGCTGAGGTCTAGCCTGCTTTTGGGCTGCTGCTCTGCTCACTTGCTTGTTCAGGGAGGCAGCTGGATGAGGCATGACAGTTTCCAATAAGCTGTCTCTGGAAGCCAGAATCCTGGGATACCAGCTGATCCACCTTCACAAGTTAACAGCTTGTTGTGGTCACACATCTTCACCATAAATGACATGCTGAGGGTAAGCCCGCACTGGTGGCTATGTCATACCTACCTACTGCCCGCCAGGCAAAGCTTTTTCCTAAGAGACCATCTGAGGCTTCAAGAAACCTCACGTAGTCAGCTCAAAGGAGAAGGTTTGGGGACAAACCTCTGTCCTGCTGCAATGACTGGTGTTTGCTCCTGGCTTTAGGACTACAGCTCCAAAAAGGAGCTCTTCTATCCCCTCTTTTTATCATAAGGGGCTTATTCTACACTGGGGAAAACTGTGGAGGCATGGCCACGCTGCAAATCCTTCCTTGCAAATCTCAAACGTAGGGGATTCAGCCACAGTGACACTATGTTTGCACATTTTACTGTGGGACAGAGCCTGGGAAGTTCACACCTGAGGGGAGAGCACTGTTCCAGGTCCTCTGCAGTCAGAAACCATCTCCTCCCAGGGAGGCACCATACCAGGATTGAAATTACAGAAACGTGAGGAACATTTTGTTCACGGCTGAACAAAACCAAAAGAGCAGCTGGGTCCAAAATAGCACCTCTGTAGAGACAAGTGGTCCCTGCACTGTGCCTCAGTCCAGCAGTTTTCTCTAAGGCTGCGGTCCTGAAGAGCACTAGGGGTGAAAGAGAACTTGTTAAAGGTAAAAAGCAAGCCTACAACAAAGAACAAGGAAGAATTAACACAGAACAGAGGAGTGGCTGGTGTTGGGAGGCCAATCCAACTTTTTGATGAAGAATCATTCCCTTAAAATAACCTGAGGTTTAGCAAGCTGCAGCTACAGAGGTACTCCCCAGCTTAAAATATGCCCATCTTCCAGCCAGAGCCTGGTGTTTCTGAGTTGAGCTGCAGCCACTGCTGAGATCCTGCTAGATAAATTTAACTCCCAAGCTAGAATGGGGCTTATCTCTGAGGCACATCTCTTCTGCTCAGATAAAGAACTTCCTCTCACTGCAGTTTAGATCAGCAGACTCAATCTCTTTACCTAAAGCCACACAGCTAAACACATTGCATCTCTCCAATTCAAACAATGCTCGGCACTCTCCAATGCTGAAGAAACAAAACTTGCACAGTTTCCAGGCTTTTCCTGAATTTTGTGCTGATGTTCTCTTTCGAAAACACAGCTGTACTCAGCAGGTGCTCATGAAATAGGCTGCAGCTCCACAAGCTACACAGCTCTGGAGAAATAAGAGAAAAAACGCCATAGCTTCAGCACCTACTGCAACATCATGTTGCCACACAGTGGCAACACAAATCATACTTCTGTCATACTTCTGAGTAAAAAAAATCCTCACAAAACTAAATAGAAATAATTTAAAAAGTACAATTCCTTTTTAGGATCAGTTCTGTTCTCAAGGATTTGATTTTTGTCATGTGCTATGGTTGCATCAGAGGGCAATTTTTTACATGCCTGATCTGGCTTTGCATGGGTTGAGAAACTGTGCTAATAATGCAGCACAGCCTACGCTGGGGCTGCGGCACCTCTGTTTTCCAGGATGGGTCACCCTTACTTTCACAAATTCCATGCAAGTTTGTTCTGAAAATGTTCACCCTATATTACTTGCTGCAAGCATTTTTAAATTTGTTAGAGGAATTCACCTTCAATAATAGGGTTGTTTTCCACTTGCCTTCATGCACATTTTTCTACCTCCTAAGTCATTACATAAATCAGAGCTTGTCTTTGGCACAACAGGAAATTCCCAATGGCCCCAAATAACCTGGTCTTCTGTGCCTCGCTCTAGCACACTGTTTCACACTATGCTCATGCAAAAGAAACCTTTGAAGGCTGGAATATAACATATATGCTGTATGGCATATTTAAGGTCATTCATGAAATTTGTCACATGCCTTCTCCAACTAAACCACCTCCATTCTCCTCTATACAAATCCTCATAAGAGTTTTGCAGAAAAAATGAAAATAATCCTGACAAAAAATCTCCTGCATTCTCCTTAAAAAATATAAGCCATACTGGCAGGCTCTCAAAGCATACAATACCAGTCCATACTGGGGAATGTTACTTTGGGGTTAGAAATAGGGGCTTCAGACCAAACAAGAGGGGAGATTCCCGACTTCCCTATTTTAAAAGTTCCTAAAATATTTCAGCTTCAAGTTTTTCAATTCCTTCAGAAGCCTCCTCAGGACTTTCAAGCCTTGTTTCATTGTGGAGGGTTAAAGACAATTTTCAAAGCTCTCCAAACCATCTTGAAACAAATTTTCTCTCTGCTCTCATGAGGGCTGCATCACACGAGACGCAATTATGACCAATTATTTACAAAGGTTCATCAGCTCCTACACACTTCCACACATTTTAGCAGCAGAGATGTCCATCTGAAACCTGAGCAAGTAAAACATATTACATAACCCTCCAGGTTACTTTAGGTCTCAGAATTTGTTTCTCTGAATGTCCAGGCACACACATGCCACACTTTATTATTCATACACGAGACACTGCCTTCAAAACCATTGAACTCCCAAGGAGGAGTGCTCAAAGATGTTTAGCTCCAGCAGAATTTTTCATCAGCCCCTTTGCCTGCCCAGCAGTGAACTGGACCCATCTGAACCACAGGACCGATTTTGCAAGCTGGGGTGGGGCACTTCCCCTTTTGTCTTTCCTCGCTTTTCCCCTCCATCTGCCTTTCCACACTTTTACTCTGTCTCCACCCAGCTATGTGTGAGTTGCAGTAGATTTATGTAATGGCAATGGTTGTGGTTGCCTGGTGGCCCCTCAGCAATGCTTCTGTCCGTACTCTCAAATGGTTGAGCTCCTTTTAAGGAAATAAAGCATCAAAGCTTCTCAGAGAGGGGACACTTGCCTGCATCAGTAAGTAGCTCCTCATGCAGGTTATGACCTCTGAATGCCCATGGCTGGGAGGGAAGACCCCATGGTGTGAAGGCAATGCTGAGGTCCCAGTGATGCCAGGCACCGAAGCCTGCAGCTGCACAGGCTTCTGCTTCAGTAACTGAGTTGTGGGACAGAGGTAACATCATCACCTGGATATTTCCCACTGGGAGAGAAAAATGTCAAAAAACCTTATTCCTTTTAATGTCTCTTCCCATAATTATTTATTTTAAACAAATAGACTTTATAACTTCATATGAATCTTGTCTGTCTTCTATTGATGTCTAAGATCACCCTGACTGGTTACTTTGGGTGTACTCTGTCAATTGTACAACAGTTTCAACCCAATTTTGTGAGATGACTTCTCCCCACCTCTTAAAGAGAAGAAGATCTCTATACATTATTTATTCCAGGTCCAGACTGTAATCTGTGACTACAGTGGTAACATTTGACTCCTGTCTTAAAACTTTATGGTCATCTGCAGCATCAGCCAGGTGTCTGTGCAGAAATGGTGAGCTCACAGCCTCTTTCTGAGGCCACTAACACTCTGAGATGGCTTTTTTTTACCCAGTGACGGCCAGCTATGGAACGAGCAGTTATGGATAAAAGAAGGCACTGCCTACCTTTCTGGACAAATGCTACCACTACAGAAAATGGCTCTTTCTCCATGAAGTAGGGTCTGATCTATAGCTCACTGAGTCATTAACTTCCCACACATGGCTTGAATTAGGATACAGTCCCAGAGCACAAACAGCCCTAAATTGCAACTGTTTACCCCACACAGGATGTTCAGTACTGATCATCCACAAGACATGCACACAATGTTTAACCTGAAACTGCGGAGACTGAGAATTATCAAATGATATTTCAAATAGAGTACCGTGGGAAATAGGGCTGTCCAAAATAGGCTGCAAAGCGCTAATTCTTAATGGAATGGACTTTCAGTGGGATGTGTATTTCTAAATAACTCCAACCAAGATTTCAAAAGGATATTCAGGAGAGATGATAAAACAGAGCCTCTAGAGCCTTCAAGAGCTGTGAAAATCTCACACTTTGCTGAAAATATTCCCTGTGTTTTCTAGAGAAACTCTCTGTAGAGCGCATGGGTGAAAAGATAAGAAGAAAATAAGAAGATGTTATAGGTGCTAGATCAGCCTGAGAAGTAAATTTGAAGTGGAGAACAGGACAAGGAAGGAAGATCATCTAGTGGACAGTGCAGCAGAAATTAGGCATGCAGAAGGAAGCTGCTCAACTCATAGTGGTATTCTGGGGGTTGCAACATAAAATCATAGTAAGCTCATCAAGGAAATGAAGAGCCTTGATGGTGACCAGGACATCCCTTTCAATATGTTTCTGCTTTGCTGTGCTACTTGGGGTTATTACTAGAAACTGTTGATGACTTTACTTCTGTAAATTACACTTTCACACCCATTGATCATTTTTGCATCAGTAAAAAGAAATTCATGTTTTGGGCATCCTCCCTTCCTGGAACACAGGTCAAAACATACATTTCATGATCCTCTGCTTTCCTCCCTTATGAAATTTGCACCCTCTCTAGTAATTTTAAGTGAGAATTCAAAAACTGAAGAATTCAAAAACCCAATAAAATCTGGCAACTAGAGAACTTCAACACCTTCCCTCTCAGAGCAGGAGAAATATTTCAAATGCTTCTATCAGCTCTATAGCACCACATTCAAGTCTCAGAACAGATCTGGAAGAAGCACGAAAGGAGGTTTTTGAAAACACATGGAGGAGCAGAGCTTTTTTTTTCTAAAAATAGCTTATTTCCTGAAATCTTTGACCTGCAAAATGCTAAATTGATGAAAAAGGTAATTAAACTTTTGACTCCAGGATCAAAGATTATTTCATGAAATGTTACTACAAATCTGAGTAAGCAAGCTGTCACTTGAACATTTCTATCCACAGGCTGATTAAAATTAATAACAGATTTCTCACCTAATTTCAGTAGGATGAGGTAAGTACTTACTCTTTTCATTTAACAAACCTGCAATTCCCATTGTTACCTCTATACCCTTAAGTGTACAAAAAAGTCCTCGAGAATGTAGAGACCCTCTTCATTAAATGTCTGACTCAAATTCCTTGGTGTACGCTGTATGGACAGCTGATCTCTCAGGGTGTTACAGATTAAGTGGAATGTACTGTAAATCCTATGTTAAAATAAATCCAAATGCTAGGGGGTTCCCTTTTGGTGAAGGAAACAGATGGGACATTAGGAAAGTCATACAGAGACAAATTGTTGGCTGGTCATATCTGCTCATGCAGGGCCTGTCGGTTACCACAGGCCACAGTCTAGCTCCCACCTGCAGATGCACACAGATAACATCACTGGGTTTTTACAGTGCTCGCCTGCCTATCTTTCATTCTTCAAACTACTTTTTGAGGTCCTCCTTGTCAACCTAAGTTTGGTGATAAATAGAGGTGAGGAACAGATCTCGGGACTTGGAGATGACGGTGTTGTACTAAGCACCAAGCCTGTCTACACTGCCATGCCTCTGCCTACATAGGAAGACAGCCCCCTTCATCCTTAATACACCTATAGGATCGTATAGGCCAAGCACCACTCCTAAGGAGTTATTTTATTCCTAAGAGACTTTCTTTTGATGAAGATCTAGAATGAATGTGCACAGCAATCATATGTCTCCTGATATGCCTGGGGCATGTGTTCAGATCCTCTTTGTAAAAAAGGAAAATTAATTTTTTTAGTATACTGTTTTCAGAGACTTAGCTTAGAGTTATAAAAAGGAGCAATAGAAGAGGTAAAAGTGTATGCAGCTTTACAGAAAAGACAAACACTGCAAGCATTGGAGTTGATACCTACAGATCATCCATAAACCAGATTATTGTGAATTGTCTTTGTTTCTGTTCATTATGGTAAATGTCTCACTACAAGACGTAACCCTTGTAAACAAAAGGGCTATGGGTAGAGAAAGTGGCTGTAGAAAATTTGTTAAAGTCAGGACATGGAAAATCTAATTTATTGCTGAGTAATGGGAATAACAAATGGAACTTATCATACTTAGAATATGTGTACATACTGATATGACTGAACTGTTGGCAGAATCATTACATCATCAGCAAATATAAAGTTCAACTTTTCTGGGTCTGCACGATATTTATGAGTATATTAAAGAAAATTCAACGCAATTAAAAATCCTGTTTTTTGGGTTTGAACAAAGAACTTAAAAAACTTAATTTTTGAATCAAGGCTTAAATATTTTGTAGGGTTAGTTACAGTAGGAGAAAGGAGACAGCTCTTTTTACTGAGTTGATAGACAAGCAGCTAATGAAAGATTTTGTCCAAAGATCTTTGCACTGAAAAATAAAGCATTTAGTAAGCGATCAGATTGTTAAAAAGCATTTTTAAAAATGAATTTGTTCATAAAGTATTTCAATACGCATGTAAGAGCTGAAATTTTTGCTCACGTTTTTGATAAGATGGGATCAATGGTAAATAAAATGAGGATGTATAAGATGATGCACTACTAGCTAGTGCTGGATTTTGGGAGTAGGTTCTATTCCTAATGCTGACACCATACTGCTGTATTATGTTGAATTGATTATTTTGCCTTCTGTGCCTGCCTTTCCACCTGGTATCCTTTACTGGATTTCCTTAGACAGTAAAAATGTGAAGGCACTTGCAATCTTTGTGTAAATCATCCACCCTTACCCTCACTCTTACAAGAATGTAAAAATGTCAGAATAATGAGCAATACTTTTATTTGTGGGTAAATACTTGTGCTTTGATAGTCATGCCTTTACAGAAATAATTTTATAATATAGGGCATTGATCACAGCATTCTGGGAGTGAGTGTGCTTTTTTTTCCTCTTTTCCTTTTTTTTTTTCCTACCAGTAAACAGGCATGGTACTCAAGTAATATTTAGTCTTTTTAGTGCACTACATGCAAGCCGGTGCACACAGTAGTCAGCAGCATTGCTACTCCTTGGTGTGTGTCTGGGATCCATAAGAACAATCAGCATTTTGCACATTCATCTCTGGACAACAATTTTAACCCAAGAGACTTTATCAATTGTGGATTTTTATCTAATAGACAAGTGCTTCCTAAAGTTCTCCCAGGTAAAAAATCAAGGATAAATGGAGATCAGATATTGGAATCTGAAATATATGAATACTATGTATGTTCTAATATTCATTTCTGGAGAAATCTGAATAGCAGATAACACAAAAACATTCAGGATAGCATTCATATCAGTAATAAAAAAAATAATAAAAATACCTTAGCATTTACTGAATTTTTATCAAATCTGAATTAATATAATTTTGTCCTGGAACCACATATTTAATTCCATTTCCTACACAGAATGAAAACTATCTTTCCTGAGGAGAATTTCATGCAACAGTCATGCTTTAGAAAGAAGATAAATAGTAGGGTCTTTATGACTTGTCTGTGGATGAAGATGCCTTTCCCAAAGAGCAGATTGCACAAAAAACACTGTGCACCAGAAGAAGACGAAAAGGCACAGGACCTGCTTGTTTATCAGCTTGTGCAAAAGTAATTTAACATTATTGCTATACCATATATTACTACTTCTTATCAAAGTGGATTTGTCATCTTACCCAAGATTCTGTCATTCTTAGAACTCTGTTGACCTCCAGTACTTGTTGAAAGGTCCTCTGGTATAGGCATAGGTTCATCTGGATCATCAGGGACATCACTAGTTGGAGGACTTTCCTTTCCTAATAGTGATGAAAGTAGCATCAGTTAGTTGTCAGTGTAGCCTCATTTTCAAATAATAAAATAAGAGGAACCAAATAAACAAACCAAATAAAACTTTAAAAGCCCCTAGACGCTACTAAAGTATGATATCCTTAGGACCAAACACTACTCTCCTGCAGAGAAAGCTTCTTATGAATACAGGGGAATTATATTTTTGAAAAGAATGCATGCCAATGTCTCTGTCAAATTTACTGAAGTCTGGATACACAGTTATTAGCCTTACCATTCTGGGTACTTGTGAGACATGTATGTTTTCCAGCTGCTATGCTCAGAAGATCCAGTTTAGCCAACACAGACCGACAGATTACAAAGGTTATCAAATGGACATCCTTTGTAAAAACTCTTTTCTTCCACAAGTTCTCATTGAGAACACATCCAGATTTGCTTCAAAGACATAGTGAAGTCTAACTCACAAGTGTTCTGGGGCTCCAAAAGAACTACCTCAAAAATAAGATTTTATCTTCAACTGAAAATTCAGCTACCATGCCAGCAAGTTTCACGAATACCCACAGATCAAGCTCTGGCTGGTCCTTGTGCCTACAAGTAGGCACAAGTAGAAGTGCCTGTAGGTCCCAGGACTTCTTAAATATGCACAATTAGCAGAGTTCAGCAAACACACGACTTCAAGGATTTTATTGTCTTTTATTTGCAAATAGGAAACAAACCCAAATATCTTGTGTACACAAGGTTTTGGAGAGGAAAACAAATTGGTGCTTTAACACATTGTAGGTATTGTGGAACTGTTTTAGCACCGAACACAATACAGTAAGAAAAAGACCTCTCTTGCTGAGTATTGTATTTCCAGAAATGGTGAGGTTTCTTGATTCAGCACTCAGTCACAGCGTACATGTCTAGTCCACAGTAGTATCACTCTCTTGCAGAACTTCTTTTAAAATTACTTCATACATCTCAACCAAAAGCTTGCCTTGGAAATAACTACTGAAGGAATTATCTAAGTTTATAATTTCATTGACTATTACTAAAAGACTGGTCTTTGCATTAATAGCAAAGAATAGAACAGGTCCAGAGCAGGGTTTAAACTTAGTAATGCTCACATAAGACCCTTGTCTCCAAAATGGAGATGTTACCAAATTACATTGATGAAATCTGTTAGACATCCCGCGGCAGTCAGCACACCAGTAAGGGCAGTAATTTCATGGCACAAAGCCCCATCAAATTAGTGGGTTTTTTCGTAACGAGAATTCCCTCATTAAAACACAAACATCCATTAAACCTTAAAAAACTTACCAGAAATGGAAAAACTAAACCAAATATAGCGTTCTTAAGTGACAGCAGTTTAGTGGTGCCAGTTATGGACTTGATCTGAATTAAGTGAATGGTTTCCTCCCTGCCTCCTGGATGGATTAAAGCATTGTGCTTTCCCATCTATACTGATCATGATGGGGAGAAATGACAGGTAGGTTTAAGTCACCTTCCAAATTAGCTGGTTTGGGTTGTTTGCACAAATCTATGTTTAAATTAATGAAATGAGTATGTGACTGCATTTCTTAATGACACACCTATCAAACTGTAGAATAATTGCCGAGTAGGAGTTTTGAGAGCAGCATCAGGTGAACCATCCCAAACTGCAGCCAGAGGACTCCAGGGTATTGAAGAAACAGTCCTTCCTGGCAGAGGGACTAACTAGATGATTTAATAAGGTCCTCTCATATCCAGCTTCTGTGGGGTATTCTTAAATGGGCAAAATCACACCCACTGGATGTAAGTGCAAGAGCAGAGGTGGATTGCATAAATGGACAAGAGGGAATATGAATTTTACAGCAAAGGAAAATAAAAGCAGGAAGTAAATTCATTAAACCATTTTTTTGCCATTCATTGTTTAGCTCCTTATTTAGTTATTTCTTCAGATTTCTGGGATGTAGGGAACTTACAGAACTGACAGCAACTTTCCATTCCAAGTTCCACCGTGACAAGCTGAGATATCTCTTACAGGTAAGATTAACAAGTGAGGAGAAACAGATGAAATAGTTCAGTTTGTTCAATGTATTTTGCTCCACACAAAACAAAACCCAAAAAATCCCAGCGATTTAATTGGAGGGCAAGCAACAGCCTAGCAGCTCTTTTCACACTACATGTAAATTAAGGAAATTCATTAAAAAGTAACAGTAATTCAAAGCTACTGCATCTTCCAAGGATCAAAGTGTGGTCCCAGTTACAGCAATGGACTTCGATGCTTTGACTTGAGTCCAGGCTGAGAAGAGCACTTATCCTAAAATCCTGAAGACTGTTTTTGGCTACAAACCAATATAAACTCATCAGAACTATGGGATAACAGACAGCAAACAAAATAATATCTTTCTAAGTGTGTAATCAGGCATTCTACAATACGTAGTCTAAGTAGGATACTTTGAAGGTAAGTCAGAGCAGTCTTTTTGGAATAGAAACCTGTTAGCAGAAGAGTACATTTGCAGTGGTGAACTCTTTGGTTCACTAAATGTCTATTAGTCTTCTACTTGTTAAATTAATAGCAGTTTGTCCAGGTGGTATGAATCAGACTCGCCTCATGAACTTGGTGGGGCAGAAGCTGGAGATCAGGTCTGCTTCCCTCTTTGCAGGAGACTGCAGTTAAGAAAACTTAGTAAATTTGGCTTTAATGACGCATTCGATATAATTTGATTTCTTCTTGCTACACAATTGAGAAATCCCTCCATGCAAAAAGACAAGGCAAAAACAGTGGATTTAAAATAGATCCATTTATTGAGCTCTGTCTCCTGGATTCTAGAGCATCATATTTGTATTTCATGCCTTAACTACATCTAAATCATTACATCATGGTAAGTTTATTACTGCGTGGCAATCTTACACTTACACAATCTCACTAACATTGTTTTCCCAGTTAATTTAGAAATGGAAGGGGGGTGGGGAAATGTGGGAATGCTTTCCATTTTAATTTCAAACAGACATGCCCAGAACAACAACTGGTCAAAAGAAAAAGAGCTAAACCCCACCCCAACACCTGGTGGCCAGTACTGGGTAAAATTATTCAAAAGTCACGTAAGAGAGCAAAGTAGCATAAGAAGTGAGGTATAAAAAATAGAATCTAATCTTGGGGTGGAGGTGGTTTTTTTGTGTTTTTTTTTTTAATTAATTATTATAAAAAGCCACCTTAGCTGTAGAATTGAAGTTCTGCTTCTGGCACTGCCACTGTTTCATGGTGCTCTTTGTTAAATCATAAATAGAAAGAATTACAAGTGCAGGCTGTATCAAACATTCCTTCATTTCAACCTGCATCTCTGAAAGATGGTCTCAGGTTTCCAACACTGCCATTTCTGTATAAAAATAGTCAGAGAGGAGCCTAACCTATCAACGATGCCTGGCAAGGCACTCAACTTCTATTTGAGTTTCCCCATCTCTGCCCTAGAAATGTACTTGAAGCCATAAGGAAAGAGAGGAAGGGAAAAAACTGCCCAGTTCAATAAGGTTTTAGTACCCTTTATTTCTGTCAAAGTCCTTAGCCTGGTGTTCCTTTAACATGTACATCCAGCTCTGGGAGCGATTCAGTTCATGCCAGAATGGTGCTGCTGGTGCTACAGCTGTTGAAAAGAAAGCCAGGGCAGGATGTCTTAGAGAAATCTCATTCCCTATCCTTTCACAAACAAATGCTGGGTGTGTGTGTATTCAATACTGAGGGTTTCTTCCTGCTTTTGCAGAGTGCAGCACAGCCTGGTTTGCTCTAGGAGATCTCTGAATGTTAGATGTGGAAACATTTGTACCGTTTTTTTCGCCTTCCTTAACTGTTAGGCCCTAAAACTGAGAAAAAAAAAAAAAAGACAAAAAAAGAAAAGAGAAAAAAAGGCAGGAAAAATACTGCTTGTTAAGTGAGATATTATCTGTGTTTTCTGACTCTCTTGTATGGGTGCCGGATACCATTTGGTTAAATATATGTCAGCTCTCTCCTCATTTCAGAACTGCAACTGCTTGTCTCATGAAATATCACTTTCAGGAGAAAAATAAAAAGTGTGAACTCTGTGCTAGTCACACAGCATTTCAGTTCCTCTAGGAGTCAGCCATGCCTGGATTCCCTGAGGTGGGAATGCCTGTGTGCACACAGGGCTTGGCTCACTCACGTTAGTTTTATACTCTCCTGGCCCGGCTGGCTGCTGCCACACCTGAGTCAGCGGCAGCTGCATAAAGCACGTGGCTGCAAAACACCGTGTTTGAGCTGGGGTGACTGTTTCTAGAGACCTTCTTTATTTCTGGGTTGAAAAACAAAACAAAAAGCCCCAAAGAAACCCACCAAACCAAATTTATTTTTTTAATTTATGTTTTTTAAAAACACAACCAAGTGTGCTACTGAACCAAGTCCCCTAATTCCATAGGCCCAGAGAGCAAGCTACACCTGATGAACATTACTCATAAACAGAAGAAATGAATAAGTGTTTTACAGTTGACAGGACCATCTCACACTCCTGAAACTGTGCAGTTGTTTAACTGGTTCCCAATGCATAGCAGAGCTTCCTCATCGTGCAAGGAAGCATCCCAGAAGCACACAGAACCCCAGGAGAAGACAAGTGGAAAAATTCCTTTCTGCATTCACCAACCTATGAGAAAGAAGTAGGTAACATCCCTGTTCCTTCAGATCCTATACTTTTGAGGTCTAGTAAGAGCTTACAAAGAACCAGTATCTGTGGAACCTAATCTGACAAGCACTCATTTCCAGAAGGTGAGTTCCCACACAACTCTTATCATAAATGAAAGTAAATTAGGAAGTTCTTTGTTTGGCCAGTTGTGCATAAATCCAGCTAACAACCCAATACAAGTCACAGCCTCTGCTCACAGAAAGTACCAGAAGCTCAGTGACAGAAACGGCAGGAAGAGTTCAAAGCAGACTTTTTTTTCTTTAATCTGTTTGTGTAGGCCTCCCTCTTATCAAACGTAACTTTCCTTTTCAAGAAAACCCTCTCTCATCATAGAATAGTACTATTACATGATCTGCTAGGAAAGCTAAAAGGTACAGCAAAATACTACAGCGGTTCAACTACAGAAAACTTTGAGAACTACAAATTATATACATAGATATACATCTATTATGTATATATTTACATGTTTATAAGCATTCAAAATGGCAAAGTTTCTTGTAAGTTTTCCCTTGAAGAGGAGAGGCAGACCACAAGGAATGAAAAATATTTGATCTACCAATCCAATCCTTGACTCAAGGCAGCATGTCCCCTGCTGCCACTCTTCATGTCAAAAGAAAAATAAGCAGTGCTCTAGTAAGAAGCAGCAGGTGTGAAGCTAAATTTCACACCGTTGTAAAGTACACCACAAAGGTTAGGTGTGGGTATCCAGGGTAGTCTGTGCTGCTGCAGAGGAAGAGGAGGTCAGCATTCCTGCCCAATGGAGCTCACGCAAGCAGGGAAGGGTTTCTGCAGCAGGCAGAGGAGCTGGACTCAAATCATGGTGCCTCTCACTGCTTCAAGCGGATCCACAGTGAATAAAGGACTAAAATCCCACTGCTTTTTCTGCTAAGGCAACACATGCTCCAGGAACCGCGTGTATAGGACAGATTTTATTTCATTTACAAATTGATTCAGCACGCGACAAAACAGTGATGTGTAAGTATATCCAGTTACAATTCCAAATTTGTTACCTGAGGAGCGAGTGCAACATGTCTCCACAGGGCTAACTAAGAATGACTTCCCTATAATAAACATGACTGGTAATCTTCTGTTGGCATGAAAGATTATCATACTGTTGCTCTTTCAGACAGAAAATGTGTTTGATTCTCATTTCTCAGACGACATTGAAAGTTCTGGGTTCCAATTTTTGATAAAACTTCTCAAAATTTGTAGAAAGGAGGCAGAAAAATAACAAAAGAGAGAAGGAAAGAAAAGTGTATTCACATATTTCAGAAAAATCCAGTGACCTAGTCACCCACACTGTGCCCAGACCTTTACCAGCTACCTCCTATAGCTGGACCCCTGAGGCCCTGAGACAGCAGTGCCCAAGAGCTGCCTCTGACGCAAGAGCTGCACACCCAGGTGTCTGCTGTGAGTGGGCTCAGTGGCGGGGCTGTCATGTTCCAGGCTGAACACTAAAAGTGAAAACTGAAAGTCACCAACCGTTGCAGCTGCCAACATATTAGGGAAACTGGGAAAGACAGTAACTTGGCCTTTTTCAACTGC
>VZTD01005314.1:1756273-1767098 GCA_013397725.1 Rhagologus leucostigma
TTAATATCCAGTAATGCTCTATCTCACTTTATTCTGCACTTAAACTTTAATCCCAGACAAGCAATTTGTTTAACGTCTATAGATAGTTCTGAGAAATTACTACAGCCATGCAAAATACAAAAAGCCACCTTCCGCTCAAAATTTTTTATCAGTTCCTATGGGACTGAAGAGCTTTCAATAGGTCCATTTTTAATAAAGTAGTCAGTGGGAAAAGCAGCTTGTCTTGGAGGAGGGAAAGCCCTATAATGGTAGCCTGCTCAGTTACTGGAAGCATGGTGTATTTAAGGCAGGTGGTAAGCTACAAGTGCCTTACTTCTCCTGCAAGCATGGCTGAACACAAAGGAAGAGAAAAAGAAATGCAAGTGCATCTATTACTGCCTTCTAGGGTCACCCAGCTACTATTAATCAGTTGATTACTTACTACACATTTTTCCAGAGGACAGTGAACCCTAACCAATCAAAAAAAACACCCCAAGAAAATACCCACCAGAAAGGGGTCACACTCAGGAAGGGCCCTTTATTCCATCTGCACCTGCCTTCTCGCTGTTGCTGGGGCTTCAGCAGGACTGGGAGTGCTAAGGGGAGGAGGTGCAAAGGAGAAAGTTTCTTCTAGTTTTGTACTCCTGAATTTACCTGCCTTTGTCATGACAGGTCTTATGCTCAGCATTTCTGCAACTTAAGCCACACACTTCTCAGCTGTACTCCTTCCTGCCTCTTGCTGTCATCAAGCAGAATTCTGTTGGAAAAAACTTCCCAGTGGAGAAGTCCCATTTCCTGATTTCTTAAATGAAGAGCTAAACTACAGGACTGATTTTTCTGTTTGTTTGGTTTGTTTTTTTTAAATGAAGGTAAACTGGAGTACAGTTTGTTGTGGGGCTTTTTTTAGTGGAATAGTCTTAGCTTGCTTTCTGTGAGGTTAGATGACTGCCTGTCGTGAAACATCGTCACATCTCACACTGATGACATCAGGGTTTATCCTTGAGTGAGGTGACTTTAAGACATTTGGCAAAGCTGATCCATTTCCCAGGGATGAAAAACTGAGAGGAAATAGAGCTGATGGAAAAGTGATGATGGAAAGATTTTTTTCCTTAACAATAACTACTGAGAACAATTAAACATGGTTCTTAAATATAGATTAAGATCCACAAGCACTAAACAAATTGATAAAAGCGAAAAAAAGAAATTTAAAAAATCTTCAAGTGTGTTTTGAATCTCTCCCAGAGGAAAATTGTACTCTTATTGTATCTGGCAAATACTAATGAAATCCCAGCTAACTTCAGCTTAGGCCCTGTATCAGCAAAGAATATATCACAGGACACCTGCCACCCCATCTCAGTTCCGCAATGGGCCACGTGTAGGTTTTGGCTCTGTGTCTGTTAAAAGGTTTTCCACACCAGACTTGAGCATAACAGGTCTTGGGCTAAATTTTAAGTGCTAAGAGTATAATTTAACCCTTTGCCTTTGGTGTGGTAAATCTATGAATAGGAAACCATGCCCTGATTTTTCTCCCTTTCCTCTGCTCTAGAATCAGCAGAAACATTGTTACTGTCTGGAAAATAAGGGATCCTGTGTATGGATATGAGGATATGCACTAAAGAATCTTTTTTTTATCAATTGGTAAACCAATAAACCTTTACAATTATTTATCTAAAAGAACAATGTTTTAGAAATGTTTCGGACATAAAACCCTAAATTACTCTGTTTCGGTTAGGCAAGAAAAGTATGTTTTGTAATTTTTCATTGTTTAAGTTTTGCCTATGAATCAAATTTGTCACTAGCATAAGAAGTGTGCATGGCTCCATTGTCTTCAATGCAGTCACATCTCTTTAGGTTATCAGCTAATTTAGGAGCCCAAAGTTAGAAATCAAAAGCTCGGTGGGCACCTGACTGAAACAATCTTGCTCTCAAATGCTGAACCTGTCTCACTCTCATTTATAGCAGGACAGGGATTAGCACTTAGGTGGTAGCAAATAATTCTTCTATTTAGGAATAAAAATAGCTTCAAAGTTTGCCCCCTTATTACAAGAGCTACAAAATAGATAAAATTCCTTTCAAAATAGATAAAACTATTTCTTCAAGGCTGTTCAGATAAGGAACTCTAACCTGTGTGCTGTCCTTTTCAGACTGTGAATACCAGATTCAGAGATGAAGCTACTACAATCCTTTGGAAAAAGAATCAAATATTGCAACCTTAAATTACTTAACAATCAACACACAACCCTCTGAAAGGTTATGTTGATTTTGCTTTAAATAAGGAAGCATCTAAGTGACCATACTCACACAAAAATTTTGGATTAATATTAGTCAGCATTTGTTCCGATAAATTTACCTGTCATGGACTTTCCTCCTTGTAACTTTCTATACAATATAACTCATGCTATGTCTTAATAATATATCAAAATACACCCCATGAGTCACTTGAAGTACTTCTCCATTTATACCTAATGTCAATTACAACCAGAAGAAGATTTAGGACATTTTATAATTCCAGGTGTAAACAGGAAGAAGTCATTGTAAAGTCAAGATTTTCTAATCTTTCAGAATACAGCAAATTAATTATTTGCAAATCTTGGTTTATTATTTCATCTCCCAGCAAATTCAAAAGTAAACCTTCTTCTCAAGAAAATTAATGCTTAGCATTTATACAGTGCTTCATCAATTGAAATAAAGCCTGTGTAAGCATGTCAGTCCTCCTACAATCCTGCTCTCTTAGGATATTAAAAGATCACAAGATTGGACCATTGATGTGATTCAATTGAATGACCTAACGCAGTGCCAAAGACTAGCTATCCTTTTGTCTCTTCTGTGTTTCCCAAGCTACGTATGTACTGACTTCTCTGGGACAAGATGTGCTTCACACTCAGCACAATGGAACCTCACTTACGGTAAGGAAATGAAATCACAAATGCTGATATTTATGGAGCCACTTCAGTTTTATACCAGCACACCTAAACTCAGAGCTGTCCTTCCATCTACAGAAAGGCCTGCTTCTGGTGCTGCAAGGATTCCACAAACGTACACCACAACCAGCTGCATGTTTCCTGACAATTTGTAGGTGTAGCCATGGTGAGCAGACAGAAAGGTTGCTGAAGGAACACTTTGGTCTTGAGTGTAGCCCCCAGTGGCAGGTACACTTCCATGAAACCTCAAAGCAGAAAATAAGCACTCACAAAGTCTTGAGGGGAGGGGAAATAAACTTTCTACAAGGGACCTGGTGCTCTGCAGGTGCTTTTGCAAATATAAAAAGTGAGGTGAACATGCATTCCTCAGTGGTGGCAGCTCTGGGTTAACTGTGATAGACAAGCAAAGAGGCAAACCCCAGCCTTACTTCCACAGACACCTTGGGGAAAGGTCTGACTGTGCAACCCCCACTTCTGCAAGCAGCCGCACGGCAGGAAAGGGACCGCTCACACTGGTCACTGGAGCAACTGGCTCTGATGGAGTGCTGGTGTGTGAGCACGTCTCTCTTTGTGGTCTCTGACATGTCTCATTGGCTCCTCAGCACATAGCCTGCAGCTTTAGCAAACTAAGACTCCAAACCAGCAACCAAAACCATAAAACCCCAATCTGCTTTAAAACCTAAATTGAAGCAAAGCTCCTAAAATGGGTCCTAGATTCAACCACCCAAGACACATAAAGAGAAGTTTAAGAAGTAAATGAATAAAGGAAAAGGACGTTGCAGCCTAAAAAACACAGTAAACTCCTATAGCCCTTAAGATAGCTGACAGGAGAATTTGCACATTAAAAACAGGTTAGGAGTGGTATCATCACCTGTGTCATCAGCCTTTTGGGGTTTAAGCTGGGAGTTGCATCTGCCTGCAGAATGATAGTACAGCTGCATTTCTAATTGCATGAGAGGGTCTCGACCTAACAGAACCAAGCCTCTTGTATCTATGGAAGTCAAGGAATATGGGGCAACAGCCAAGAGGAGAGGTGAATAAAGACACTTTTGTAAAAGGACTTAACATTTAGCATCATTTTAAACCAAACAGCTAATATATGTATATAATTAGACTTATAATTTCATGTACAAATGTGCTAAATGTGACTGAACATGCAACAGGAAGACTGTTAAACATGGAAAAAGGTAATCTGTATTGTATAACCAATATTCAAATACTTGAAGAAAACTGCTAGAATTCTACAAACTAGTTTTAATTAAAAGCATTCAATATCTCAGCAAGCAGGTGATAATTAGGTTTATTATCGTAATTTAATATGCTACACTTCACAATCTCTGTGAATGACTCTACTTAAGAACCATTTTAATTCTATTTTTAATTTCCGCCTCATCACACAGCTCAATGTAAATAATAACTACCAAGATGAGGGGTGGTCTTTTCTGAAAACTGAGGGTAGTGATGAGCACTTCAATGTCCTTCCATTTCTGTTCCAAAAAACAAAACTAATACCTCCAGGTCTTTTAAAGGACTGCATTAAAACAGAAAAAAGGTTAAAACTAAGTGGATCAATTTCTTTCCCTCTGCACTAATTCTGTATTCAGCATTTTCTACATAGTCTAGAGAGATGTTTAGTTTATTCAGTCATTTCTCTATTCCTGCCTAGTGTAAATGCTGGTTAACTACAAGAATTGACAATACAATTACGAGCATACAGTGAAATTTCAATGGAGAGCTCCTGTCTGCAAAATGAAGGAAGCGCTGTAATTCAACACACAAGACTAAGAAAAGAACTCTGCTAACAGTGCAGATGTGAAACATTTAAATGTCTGGCACATGTAAAATTAATTTCCATGTTAGGGAACAATTGTGAGGGTGTAAAAAAAGTTGTCTCGAAGATCGTATATAATTCTCATTTCTTTGGGAATTCTTTTTCAAATCATTGACAAATGATAAAAAGTGTATCTTGTATCATGTATATATTTTCCATATGTGCCCTTCCCAGCATTTTCTGTGCTTGAGCTAAATTTATGTAACAATTCATTGCTAAAGGAGATGATAAAAAAATCCATTCTTTTATTGACTTTGTGTGCAAATTACTGGACTTGATATCATTGAAAATATGAAAAAGGTTCTTCCTTCAAGTTTTTGAATTGCAACCAGAGTCATTATAAATTGTTTCCACAACATGAGAGAAATATGAAGGTAATTTTCCTAATTATGGGCAAGTTTTATTAACTCATTAAACCCTGTCACCTTTATTCACTAAAAATCAAGCAGAAAAGTGGAATAAATTCACCAGGACAAAGAAAATGCACACACTTCCATCTTATAAATAAACCAACTATAAAAGGTGAGGGGTGTAAATTAAGGCACTCAATCTAAGAACACAGCATATTCTCAAGTGGCCAAACAGAGCTCTTGGATATTCTTTCAGAGCTCTCACTCAAGGGGGCAAACAGCAGATAAAGAACTGTACTTTTTTTATCTATCTATTTATCTGATTTAAAAAGCGTAGGATGTCCTCACCACAGTGTATCTAAATATGCAACAGAGCAAACATAAAAGCATCTCTTTACGTCGAGAATCGTTATTGCCAAGTATACTCTACAATATATCAGTAGTCAATTTGTCCAAATTATACAAGGTTTCAGTAACTCTGCTTCATGATCACAGAATTGCTTCCTAATTTCCCTTCAAACTGTTCAGGCTGTTACGGATTATTAAAGGACATTACCAGCCTGAATAAGCATATTAGAGATTGGCGTGATTTTTTTTCCCCTTAAATAAACCTAAAAATAACACCTAAAATTAAAGCAAATTAGCAAGTTCCTCCATACTATTTATATCAGTTAACTCACTCTGCTTTTGCAAATATTTTGGGTCCAATCCACTATAGTCAATTCCAGCTTTATACTGCAATTTCTCTGCTGTTCTCAGTGAGTTGAAACAAGCGGAAAAATGAAGCAATTCAGCGGGGAATCTGATCTCTCTCACAGAGCAAGTTTCTCTTTCACTGAGAAAGCTAGAGCAAGTGGGATCAGAAGAAGAAATGTAAACCTTTCACATGAAATAAGCAAAATAAGCAAGAGAAGTGGACAGTTCCCATAGCTTAAAAAATACGAGGATTTCAGTGTGACTGCTCATCCAAACGTGCAGTCTGACCAGCCTTTGGAAACATTTATACAGGAAGCAGGAGCGTGTCATGCAGCTCCCAAACCTGCATGGCCCTGTCCCCAAGAATTTGCAATGGTACAAACAAAGCTAAGAACATGCATGTATCTTATCAGAACTAGGACCTACTTTTGCAGCCACCACAGTGTTGGTAACCTGCTTAGGGCAAAAACCCCTGCAATCTGTTCTTGTTTACCAGCTTAAAGCATGGAGGAAGCGGTGTTCTGAAGGAGAAGGGTGAGGCAGAAGTTGTTGGGGTTTTAATAAAGATGCATTGCATCATAATTTAAGGGGTACACATAATTATGTTTAAATTTAGGAAGCAAACAAAACTCTTGCTGATTCCAAGTTGTAGTTAGATTTATATATAGATTACAGACGTAGGGACAAGAAGCCACAGTTGACCTAGGAAGGAGGGAGTTTCCCAGCTGAAGTCAGTCCACTTTGCTGGATAGCCATTGGAGAGAGAAAACTCCTGGAGCTACTTTGGATCAGTGGAAGGTATTTAAAGTAGCCCCCTGTTTAAAAAATGCCATAAAGCTGACAAGACTCAGGCTGTCTGCCTTGCTTCAGATGGCATTCACACTCGTCTCTAAACACTCTTCCACTGCAGTGTTGGGTGGGGGGAGCAAAAATAATCTTTGGATTATAGAAAAAATACCAGTGAGGAATAGGTCTTTCCTCTTTTGACTCTTGTATTGAGTTGCAAGCATTTAAAAAGGCTTCCCAAAGAATCATAGTCCCAGAATACACTTATGAGAGTCCTTATCTTCCACTTCTCAACTGGCATAATGTATTCCCAGTATTCTTTCTTTCTGAGTAATTTTATACTTGCTAGAAAAGTGGTGTTTGTCACTTTGGAGGGGAATTCCAGGGGAGCCAGCAGCGCATCCTGCCTTCTCTCATAAGGGTGACAACATTTTCCAAAGATCCCATTATTGCTACACTAAATTTTACTATTTTACTATGTTTTTCTATCTAATTCTATTACTTTTAATAATAGTAGAAAGTAATGACTGGTCAAAATGTAATCAAGTACATATGTGAATCTTGACCAAAAAACAAAAATTCTATGGACCCAGCTATTCTTGCACATAAAACAGGAGAAAAAAAAAATCCCAGAAGCCTTCAATGGAAGTTTTTCCTGACAAAGAGCCACACAATTAGGCTGTGATCCATGACTTTCGATATCCTCTGGACTTTTCAAAAGTACATTGCCAAAAATGATCTGCCAGAACAGCATACGATTCATTATGCCCTTATTTTCTGTTGCTGAAATACAGACTGGACCCATTTCCTTGTTTTCTGCAGAATTGTGGCGCTAGTCTAAGAAGTACCTAAGCTCAAATAAAATATGTCTGGAAATGTTTTTGGCTTCATTTTGGAGTTATCCAGTTTTAATGATGAGAAAGAAGTTTTGCATTGTTGTAAAACTCTGTGGATTGGTTATCCAGTTACATTTCTGCATTGCTATGCAGTGGAAGCAGCAAGCAGACCAGGTTTTTGGTATTAAGGTCCACAAGGGAAAGGAAAACTGCTGCAGTAATGCTGAGATGGAGACTATTGCATTTTTTAATGGTACACTGCATGCAACACAAATGACAAAGGTGTTGCTCGTGTTTATACAAGGAAATAAGTAACAAGAACATTCCCGGAGGGAGTACTGGCAGCTGGGAGCTGGGGTGGAAAGTCAGACGTATAAGACAAGCTTGGCTCTCTAATGCAACTCATGAGTATGGGACCTACTAAAAATGCACCAAGTCACTCTGCTCACTTGCAGTTAAGTAGTCACCCTGAGAAATAGTCAGCTGGGGTAAAGGATGTACATAGGATCAGTGCCTAAGCTTCTCCAGTTACTGCGAGCATGAAGGGCAAAGAGAAAAGAGTCCTCTGCCCTGTCTTCCCGTCATTACATTGGCCCAGAGACATTAGTGATTCCTCTACAAATACTAGGGTCCATCACTCCTTCCTGACTGAATTAGGACAGTCAGTACAATTTCACATTATGCTTCTGTGTTCCTGTCATTTCCCCTGGAAGCCATACCCAGTAGGTAGAGGATTCTTGCAAGGATCAGCGCATTAGGTTTGAAATCCTGGGTGCTGGGCATGTCCAGCATTGGATTTCCATTGACCTTAGTGTGGTCAGTCTTCTCACTCAGTGGATAAACCTGATTTCTTCTTGGTTTTTATCTTAAATTTACCCTATGATTAGGGATGTAACTTCTATTTCTTTTTTTTTTTTTCATAAACTTGCAGTATATCATGTTCTGAGTTTCCCCTATTTTCCCCCCCCCCCAAAAAAAAAAAAAAGGAAAAAAAAAAAGAAAAAGAAAAAGAGTACATGGATAGTCACCAACGCTAATATTTGTGAAAAAATCTTCAAGGTTGGAAGCAAGTCTGGGATAATAGAAACATGAACTACAAAAAGTGCAGAGATCTGCAATATTTTGGACACTTCCCCCCCGCAGTTCTGCAACAGACAGACAGCTATCATAAGGACATGTACTGTTTTAAGAGTTCTTGGTCTTGCACATGGTCTGCACTTCGTTTCTCATGTCTACAGGCTTCAGTTTCAAAGGCTTTGATAAAGGACTAAGGCATACAGCCATCAAACTAAAACTTGGTAGAGTTTTGCTAAGGATTGAGGGGGTGGGAGCATGAGGCAATCTAAGCAGTATATCCTGTGGTTTTTATTCAGTTTTTTGACCAACACTTATGAGTTAAAATCAAAGCAGAGCATGTCAATATTAGAAAGAAGTCTCTGCATGGGAGCAATGAAACCTTTTAGAAAAGAGACATAGTATCAACTACTGTATCTACTGTTATATTAACTCATGAGTGGGGCGTTTTCATGGTAATGTGGACAAATCCATTCTCACTTTTTGGACTTACATTTTCCCTCAGTCGACAAGAGAACAAAGAATAAACAAAGTTACCTAAATGCAGAAATTTTGTTTTGAAAATTCAGAAGCTAAAGGCATTGCATCCTTCATTTTTCTACTTCACTAAGGCTTTAAACACCTTAAACTATGCAATTCACCAGGAAGGTGAGAGAGCAGAGCCACAAGCCACTCAGAATATGCCCCTGTTTAGCTGATTCACATAAAGTATTTCCAAGAATTTGAAAGGCATTTTAATACTTATTTCTAAATGCAGCATATTAATATGCTTTTTCTTTACATTTCAATGATAATTTATAGTGTTTAATAGCGAGTCATACTCTCCGGTACTGCAGTGTGCATCTAAGTTACAACTGATGTGAGCAGTCAACTGAAACTAACAAAGTGTGTCTTTTAAAGGATTTGGACCTTACAATGCATTACAGCTCCGAATTTTAAAACGAAACTATTAAAGTCTAGAAAATGGGTTGTTAACGTAAATGCACAAAGTACAATCAGGATTATATACCTGGTTTATTTAATTTGGGTAGGGTTTGGACATCTGGACAGTAAATGCATATCGATGTAACCTTGGTAGCATCCAGATATTGGCAAGAAAAATAAGCAGCCAAGAAGCTCTGAAACCTAACTTCTAATCTCCACCAAAGTCCTTGAAAACACCTCTAGCACTTACATGTGTAAGACTCAGTGAAAGGAAAAGAAAAAAAGGAAAAGAAAAAAGCAAGAAAGAAAGCAAGAAAGAAAGAGTAAAAAGAAACAACATTATATACCTCTACAACAATTTACATATTTTAAGCCAATGGCCAGACCAGTCTAAAAATTCTTGCATCCCACAAAACATGACTTTTTTGAGATAATTTGCAATCATACACTACAAAATTTTCTGACACAGTATTATTAACTTTTAACAATTTTTGAAGCAGAATGCTTTGCACAATGTCTGGCAGCATTACCATACCTTCTAAATCAAGGTAGAAAAGTAATCCAAGAAGTAATCAGGTTTCTTGAAGCACAAAATTAAAAGTTTCCTGAGAGCCGACTGCTGCAGCGGGAACGCATTTCTTCACACACACATTTTGTAACTACGCGCATCTTCTTTAGCAACGACAACACAGCGAAACCGTCCCTTCACAGAGAGGGTAACTTTGCGGAGCAGGGTGAAAAAAACCCTTCAGCTGTCACAGGCTGTATGGCAAGGAGGAAAACTTCTGGTGCCACCGCTATTAGGAAGTCAGCAACTTCTCTAATGCCGTTCCCCTCAGGCGCACTGAGGCTGCTAATTTTACAATTTCCTAATAGTTTTTACGACCTCCGTACCTGCCTCCCCTCTGCAAACTATAGGCGCAAGCACTTGGAACGCGGGCTTTGAATTAACCGAAGTGCCGTAGCTGACTCGAGGAGAACAGAGACCAATCCGTATTTGAATCAATGAACACCCCTTCTCGGCCAGCTCCTCACGGCTACTTATCTCTGAAATTTTAAGGAAGCACTCTAAAACGCCTGGATTACACCCGAGCCGTATGTTCGGCTCAATGTTTTCAAATTAAAAAAAAAAAAAAAAGAAAAAAAAAGAAAAAAGCCTGTGGGACGGGGAGAAGGGGGAGAAAGGGATGGGATTGGATGGGATGGGATGACCAGGCTCCACAGTCTCCCACTTAACGCGCCCGGCAACTTCTCCGCGGCAGCACCGGCTCCGCGCGGCCCCTCCTCACCCGCGCACCGCAGCCGCCCGGGGCTGATCCCTCTCTCGCCCCGGGGGCCGGGGCTGGTGCCCGCCCGGGACCCCCCGCCCGCGGTACCTGCTACGCCGGGGCCGGGGCGGGCGGCAGCTCTGGCGGCGCGGCTGGCGCC
>VZTD01005314.1:1767165-1818996 GCA_013397725.1 Rhagologus leucostigma
CCTCCGCCCCGCGCGGCCGCCGCCCCACCGGTGCCGGTGCCTGGGGCGGCGGCGGGCGAGCGGCGGCCCCCGGGGCGGAGGGGCATTTACCTGCCGAGGTACCTGTTACCGGGGCGCCCCGCCGGCTGCGCGCAGCTGGAAGCGCGAGAGAGGGGCCAGGCTCCGCGCCGCCCCACGGGCGCTCCCGGGGCCGGGCACGTGCGGTGCCGGGACTCGGGTGTCTCCGCACGGCAGGCAGCGACCAGGCACAGCGATATTGCCGGGAGTCACAGGCTGTCAGCTGCGGACATCCACCTGTAACGCTCCAGAGCTAAGGGGTCAGATCAGCCGGCTTTACTTCAACCGAGTCTTTCGCATCCCGTGCGAAACGCGTCCTGCGCTTTTTATGCACTTGAATTTAACCGCCGGACCAGAACTTAAGTAACTTACTTAAAATCGGTGGCAGAGACAGTCACTAAAATCCAGACCTTATGCTTCAGTCCAGACGGCACGGCAAATCTGATGGAAATTACTCATGCTTAAGAATTAAGCACATTTACACTCTGTGGAGGATCAGGATCTCATTTTTTGCTGTTCTTCAGTTCCTCATCCTCAAGATGTGGATAACAAATACTTCCTTTCTCAGATCCTATCTTTATCTTTGCTCTCATATGACAAAAGTTTAGGCATAGCTTTATGTGTGTGTATAATCTCATGAACTTAAACTGGACTTAAACTTAATTCAGAGAAAAAAAGTTAAACAAACATGTAGGCACTGGAAAGATCAGGAGCTTAGAATGCAAGCTCTTTGAAACAGAAACTGTTTACTACTTCCTAAAAGTTTGTACTATAGAACAAAATTAGGTCTCCGAGGGTAAATTGGGGTTTTTTTAGAACAGAAATGACAAGACTGTACCTGGAGATTTATTTCAGGCACTCCTTCCCTCAGAGAAGCTCTGCAGATGTGACTGCTGTGTGCTTCACAAACTGGGATAGTATCTGGGTATACCTGGTGCTTCTCAATTTTTTGATTTTTCACACTTCATCTTTAAAGAGATGAACAACCCTTCTTTTATTGTAACTTTTAAGTAGACTTTATGGATCTGATAGGGATCTTTCAAAAGTCAGAGGCAAATTCTCATCATATTTATTCCAGAAGAACCCTGTGTCTTCCAGCAGGTTTGCATACAGGGAATCAAGAGCATTTGATGAGTAGAACACCTGGCACTCCCAGGCAGTAAAAAGAAAGAAAGAGATTTACAAAAGATCCACAAAAAGGTGCCACCGTGTGTCTTGCAGTTAGTATCTTTCTCCAGCAAATCACAAAGAGCTCATCCTCAGCAGGACCGGGAATACAGGCAGGGAGAGCTTCACCAGACACCTTCAAAAGCAGAAGCTGGCTAACTCAAGGGAACTCAGCAACTTTCCACAGATACGTGCGTTTGGATATTTCAGGGTAAAAGGACTGACACTCCACTGGGGAATGGTTCTTTCAGGAGCTGTTTGCTGCTCTCCTGTGCTCCAGCTGCCACAGGGCCCACGTGCTCCAGCACACCAAGGGGTAACTGATTTGGCATACATTTTTAAAGGCAGATTTTACACTGCACAAGCCGTGTCCCATTAAACACTTGACAAAGTTTTAAGGTCAAAATTGAGTTGCTAGATACGTGTCAAAAGTCAAATCTTAAGTCAAATCTTGTGAGATGTGATCTTCTGTAATTCACTGTTTAGGTTTGTTAACAGCTTGTAGCAGCTCTCTATACTTAGGAGAGGTTGTGAAAGATCCTTTTACCACTGGCACCCTGGAGAGTGACCAGCAGCACCGCCACAGCAGCACTGAGCTTTCTGGTGCCAGGCTGCTCTCAGGTACAGCAAGTTCCTTTCTGGGAGAGCAGCAGTGGCCAGTGTGAAGAGACGTTCACTGTCTCAGTGATGTCCCCCAAGCCCAGAGCTGCTTCAAACAGATCTGCTAAGGGACAGTTGCAGATACACACTCAGGCACTTGCCAGGGGAATCAGATTCTACAACCCTTCTCTTGTGGTATTTCCAGTGACATTACTGGGAATTTTGGATGAGACAAAGTGGGTTGTAAATGGAGAGCAATGTACAGCAAGGAAAAAAAAAACCAAAACAAAGAGTGGCCTTAGAGCTGTCTAATTCACTGCCAGCTAAATCTTATGGCAGATAAAATCTGCCAAAGAGGCTTTTCCATTGCTAGATTTATTGTGTGAAGCATCTAACAAGACTGCACAATGAATGGTTTCTTTCAGATTTATTTTTAAATGCAAATAATAATTGTTATTGCAGGAGGCACTATGTTTCTACTGCTGTGCATTACCATTTCCCATTTATTGCTTTCCTACAGCGGTCTTACCAGCCTGAATCCTCCAAACGGACAGCATGCCACATTCATGCTGCTTCAGTCCATTACCAGGCAGGTGCTGATAATTAAATATAGAAGTACAACAGAAAAGATTTGCAAATTGAAAATCAATAAAAAGGTGTTAAGCAGAGAGCATGCATATTAGGTGCAACAGCTGCAGTATGCCAGGCAGGTGTTTCTCTTGGATTTCCATCAAAAAATTTTCATTTTAGTTCTAATTATTCAGAGTGTTTGCTTGTGAGATCCTGAAATTGTTGGGTGAGAAGTTCTCATTCAGTTTGGAATACAGAAGTTCTGTTCATGATGAGGATGGTGAAGATTTATCAGAAGCATGGTAGATTTTGAGAGGTACAAAAGGGTAATGGATGTTGTGTTCTACAACCAGAAATCTCCCATGAACCATGCTTTCTACTGTAATGCTAAGTGTGACCAGCTTGTTTCACAGTCCTTATCATAGCTAGTTCCCTCACCCTGAGAAATCCCCCACAGGACTATTTTGCTCTCAGATGGCTCTTCATACTTTGGAGTGCCAGAAATGCTTAAAAAAGTGGACCTCACACTAAACAGTTGATTGGCAGGTATTTGAATATTGCATAGGAAATACTGATCACTGCTCCAATTGCACATAATGTCTAACATTTAATAGAACCTTTTTCAGAATCTTTGATTCATTAAACTGTAGTCTCAGATTTTTTAACTTTAGGAAATAACTCTGTCACCTCTCAGCAAAGCTCTAATGCTTTTACCTCAAAAGCATCTCAAAATTCCACGTATTCCTCTCCTTACACACCATGGGAAATACCACCCGTGCTACTGACATATAAATAGAAAATATCACCACCAAGATCTTCTTTCTTTCCCATCAATCTGTTCATATAATTTTCCTCTCTGCATTGCTGTACTGACTTCTCAGGCACTGTTGCAACATACTCACCTTTCTCCCAACTTATGCTGGCTCCCCACTGTCCCTTACTTGATCTATCCCATAATTCAAGTATCTCGTTTACGTATAAGCATTTCAAGCTTATTTCCCACATAACTTCTTTCACCAACTGACATCCCTGAACTCAACTACAAGTCCCTTTCTCTCTCCAGGCTGTGTACTTTCCACTAATTTCTACCGTAATACTGTTTAGACACCTGTGTAAAATTTGAAAGACTCCACCCCCGTATGGTTTTCTGTACCTCCTCCTCTCCACTCTTTCTTTGTGAGCTTCTTACTGAGAGGCCAGAGAAACTCTTAGTGCCTTACAGACGCTAACAAAAACATGAGTAAATAATTGCTGTAATAATGCAAGGAAATGTGGATGACATATCAGCTATGTGAGATTTTAATCTGTATGTAGGTGAAAGAAGAGAATAACAGTTTGTCATCAGTGTTTTTTTAACATCTTTCCTTTTTAGGAATAGTGAATGCAAAGAGACAGGGGTTTGTTTGTGGAGTTTTTGTTTGTTCTCTTGGTTTTTTTTAAGGTAGAAGAATGTTTTACAGTAAGGAAATGTAATAGGCTGAATATGACTACAGACACTTTGGCATCAAGGAGAGGTGCATATTGTATGACTGTTGACTGACTGATGTGTAACCATGAAGTTGAATCACAGCTGTTCTTCAGCCAGGAGAATCTCAAGTTTTCATGTATTTACAATTTTAGTGGAATCAAATGTTCTGGTTAGGGGTGTGCATATGCACACATCCATGCACACATGCACAAAACACTTGGGAAGGGGCATACCAGAGACATCATCAGTCCCACACATTCTATCATATCACTGTTCGAAAAGCATCCCTTCTAAAACTTCCTGCTCATAGTTGCATCTGGACCAAAGCTAAGAACAGACTTAGGACAAATTCAGGAGGTCTCATTCACATCCAACCTGTTATCTCCTTGTTTTGCTGGTTGATCTCTGGTATTTTCACTGATATTTTCACTCAGATGGCTTTGGTAACCTGAAAAATCTGCTGGAGGAACAACTGGCCTTTGGGTCTGCCTACAGGACAAGTATGATGGAAATAGCAGCCAGCCACACCACCACACTCCATTCCACAGGATAGACACACTCCAGTTATTGCCGTTTATGCTTAGGCAGTGCGCAGAGGTGCTAGGTGATAGGTGTCACTTTATCACACAAGCTGTTGGTGTCTTCTCAGGCAACATGAATTGCCCAGTCTGTTGAGCAAAACGGGGCATTCTTGATCACAGGCTAATCAGTCTTGTCAGGGACTTGGTTGCATACAGTGATACCTTGGTGTCAGGGGAAGAGAGAAGGACACAATTTCCTTCTACAGTAGGAAAGTTCTGACTACAGAAGACTAAGACACTACTGCCAGCAACAGCATCCTCAGGTAGGATAGAAACTAGACTTGCAGCAACCACACTTCTTGCTTCAAAGACTACCCAGAAATTACTCTGCATATAAAAACATGGCATGTAGGATTTAGTCTAATGTAACTGAAACCAAAATTCAGTCTCTCTGTTTTGAAATACCCTCTATGGCCTATGGAAAAATTTTTGCTGCTTCAGCTATTTTAAATGAAAAGCTTAGTTTATGCTTCTTTTTTTGCAACTAGCTTTACATAGAACATACGTAAAATTGAACTTCCATTTACATCTGGAGACAGCTACTGAAATCCAATAATTACTCTAGATTTCTAACAAAACTAAGAACAGAAATCCTTTGTTCGGAATTACAAATATAAAATTATTCGATAATTCTTTTTTTTTAAATGCCTCATAACAGGACCTCAATAATTTCCGTAGTAGTACTTATCTAGTAGTACATTTCTAGTACGTATTTGCAAGGTTTCCAGAACTCTTTGATCAGACATGAGGGAAATCACACAGAGTCCAGCACAGGGCAAGAAAGACAATGAAGGGACTAGAACACCTCTCCTACGACGAAAGGCTGGGAGAGCTGGGACTGTCCTGCCTCAGGAATAGATGGCCCAAATGGATCTTCATTTTAAAATACTTTATAGGAGGAAAAGGAGAAGAAGGAGCCTGGTTCTCCTCAGCGGTTCTCACTGATAGGACAAGAGACAATGGGTGAAGGAAATTTCACCTGAATGCAAGGAAGTACTTTTTTTACTCTGAGTACGTTTGAACATTTGAACACATTTACCAGAGAGTTTGTGGAGTCTCCATCTGTAGAGATATTGAAAACCCAGCTGGACTTGGTCCTGGGCAACCTGCTCTGGCTGACCCTGCTTCAGCAACAGGGTTGGATGAGATGATCTACAGAGCCTGTGATAAGAAAAAGGCAATCATCTGATTTTCAGAGATCCTTAAATATATGTACAAATTTTAAAAGAAAAATGTTCTCTCCTGTTAATTCTTCTGTTACTGATCCCTTCCAAACTTGCACAGCTAAGGCTGTACTTCAGTTTAAATTTCTCAACTAATTTTCTTCTCAGAAAAGTGCGGTAAAAGTCTTCTATATAAAAGAGGCTGAATGAAAAGGGTTTGTCACACACTTCCTTTGGCCATCCATTGCATCTGAGGATCAAAATATTTAGTTTGTGCCTTTTTTCGGTTTTGCCTTTTATTTTTTTTTAACATACACTACATGGAGGTGCTACAGCTGTCTGTTTAAAAGGTGAAGATCACAGTGTTTAGGACTAATATACCCAGGCAAAGATGAAGATGTTCCTGAGCCTAGTCAGATACTGGATCTATTCCAAGGACAGCATTGTTAATCAGGCATTTCTCCACTAGTAGAATTGTGTAAGGGCTGACTAATGTTTCTCTTGAGGGACTACTGCCAAAATTAATCCTACATGAGAAGGTAGCTGGAAGTAGGAAAAAGATATAAGTCCATTTCTGAGTGGCCTTAATCCTGACTTAATAAGGAAGACATCAGAAATTTAGAATGGTATTTGGTTGGCAAATGGACACTTCATCTTCTTTCTCAGCTATTCTTATGATTACCCCCTAAACATTCATATAGACAGATGCAAAAGCTTAAAAGTAAGTATCTGGTGGATTTTCTGGAAAAGGTGAAATGATTTAACTCTGCTGTAATTTCAGTGCCGTCTACTAAGAAGCAGAAAGCAATGCAGAGTTGTGTTAATGAACTGACATACTGATCATAGTGTTTGCTTTTTCATTTTCTTTTAAATCCATCTCTTAAAGTCTCTTGTCTATTTTTTTCAAGTCACAAATCTCTAATGAAGTCAGATTAGAAAGATTCAGAAGTATGTTACTCTCAATTTTCAGAAAGAGTAAACTATTAACAGCACTGCTAATACTTGAAGGATTGATTCAACACCACAAAATCTTCAGTAACAAATCCTAATTTTTTAAGTTCAGTGAAGATCTCTGAACAACTGCGTTGCCTGCTGGTTCAACATTCAATTGTTTTATTTATGTGAATCATATATGGTCATTTCTGAACTGTTCAAAAATGGCAAGAATCGTCACATTCCAGTGAACCTTGTACTCATTCTGTGGCAGATTTGCCTTCACTGAACATTTATATTAATAAGTTCAATTCAGCTTTATAAGGAGTACACTCATTTGGCCCTAGAAAACAACACTTGTGTCTGTGAGATCTGCTATCTTCTACAAGCCCCACCTTGCTCAGGAGACTGTCCCTGTGCATAGTTAGTGATGAATTATAACTTCTGATACTTGCTGCACATATGTGAAATATCTTGAGTCTAGGGAAACAAACACATTTTAAGTAAGCTTATCTTCATGCCTTCCTATTCCAATGTATTTCAATACAGCTGAGAGTATACATCTCTCTGGAGTATTTTATTCATAGTTAGTGATGGCAGGTATGTGGTCAGAGTGCCATTGTGGTAAGAGTACCATTGTGATCTCTATCACTTGTTCAAAACCTTTTTTATTTAATACCAGTTAAGAGTTTCTGTTAAGGAATCCAAGGGGGAGCTGTCTTCTATAACTAACAGCGATAAAGCAAACTCTGGAGATTACTGCTGCATTCCAAGCAAGAGGTTTGGATAGTGTTCACTGTGCAGTTTGAAGTGAACCATTCAGTCTCTGTACCACAGTTCATTGGAGAAAATGGCAATGTTAACACTTCTTTATTTCAGAAGGGTATTCAGGGAACACCATAAGCATTTTGAGAATTTCAGGAAGTATGGTAAAGGAATCCATTACAAGGGCATGTCTGCAGGGCAGACTGAACCTTCTCTGCCTTCACAGTGAGCTGGCCAGATGACAAGCCAGCTGTGAGCTTGTGATGGATTAACCTTGGCTGGCTGCCAGGTGCCCCCCAAGCCAGTCCTTCACTCCCCTTCCTCAGCAGGACAGGAGGAGCTCAGAGCTAAGACTCAGAGCTCACTCACTGACTACCGTGATGGGGGAAACAGACTCAGCACGGGGAAATGAATTTATTTTATTGCCAACTAACAACAGAGAAGGATAGGAAAAATAAAAAACTCCCGAAACTAAAATCCACCTCCCTCCATCCCCTTCTTCCCAGGCTCAGCTTCACTCTTCAGGCTTCTGTTTCCTCCCTGCTCAGTGGTACAGAAGGTTAAGGAATGAAGTTTTTGGTCAGTTCATAACATTTCATTTTTGCTGCTCCTTTTTCATCACACTGTTGCCGTGTTCCAGTGAGGAGTCCCTCCCGTGGGAGGGACTTCCTGAACTGCTCCAACATGTATCCTTTCTGTGGGCTACAGTCTTTCAGGGGTGGACTATACCAGTTTCGGTCGCCTGTGGGGTGACAGTTCCTGCCAGGAAACCTGCACCAGTGCGTGCTCCTCTCCCTGGACTGCATTTCATTTCCTGCCAGGAGCCTGCTTCAGCATGGGCTCTCCACAAGATGCAACTTCTTTTGGGGCACATTAACTTTCTGCGGCATAGGGTCCTCCATCATCTTCAAGGTGGCTATCTGCTCCACTGAGATTCTCTGTGGGCTTCAAGGGCACAACCTGCTTTGCCATGGTCTGCTCCCTGGGCTGTAGGAGAACATCCGCTCCAGCACCTGGAACACCTCCTCTTCCTTCTTCACTGGTCTTGGTGTTTGCTCCTTGTCTCACATTTGCTCAGAGCTGCAGCACAGCTTTCTTGCATATGTTTCCCCAGAGCTGCCACCAGCACTGCTGCTGGCCTTGGCTCTGGCTGGCTGGAACTGGCTCTGTCTGACAAGGGGCAGCTCACAGAAAGCATCCCTGCAGCTTCCCCTCCCTACCAAAGCCATGCCATGTAAACCCTGATGGTAGCTTGAAGATACCAGCACAGCTGGCTGACTCCCAGTGTACAGCTGCTTACTCCAGCGGATGCACAGCAGAGGTAGGGAACCTTGTATCTCTTCCCTTCATCCAGGTGCAGGGATGCCTGTTTGGCAGATAAGCAGTATTTTACACCTGGGCTTCTAAAAAGCTGTACTTCAGATTATTTTTGTTATTTGCATTACCTGAAAACAAGCAGATGCCACTCAGGGTCTAGGAGTCCATCACATGTGGCAGTGTGCAAACAATTCGTGACCTATATTTAGTCAGACAACAGATAACCAACAGCTACACACAGCTCAGGGAACTCAAGGAAGGGGTGAGATCCTATCAGGCAAATAAATAGGCCAGGGACTGAAGTGCAGCCTCAGTGTAGTTGCTATCAGGTTTTGTATTATTTGTATAGTTCCTCTTATCCCACAGTTAAAAACAGGTTCAAGGGAGAAGATTAATTAGTCGGGATAGAACATACAGATACATCCTTCCCAGCCCTGCAAGAAGAAAATGATGATTTGAAAAGAGAGCAAGCAGGCTGGGGAGAGTGGTCAGGGATACGAGACCTTTCCAGCAGAAGTACAGTGAGTAAGTATTAGATTAAACCAAGGATGGAGAGCCAGGAGCAGATAAAACTCCCCAAACCAGGTGCTAAGGCAATGATGTTTCCAGCTTTTTGAATGGACATGAACAGGAGAGGACAGGTTTGTTTCTGACAAGGGTGAGACATAAGGTGATGAGAATTTAAGCATTAATTTCAGCTACAGGCAGGTTTAGGAAAGGCCTCACCTGGGCAAAGCCGTGCAGAAAAGATCCACAGTTTTCAAGCCTATTCTTTAGATGAGAATATAATAAAGGTTTTTTGAAGGGAAGGTCACCTTATTTATTCTGGTCTGAAGCAACATGTATTACACATTGTTATTATGATGTTGATCCTGTCGAAAATACAGACTAAGGGCGTAGCTGTCACAGCTTCGCTTTGTCCCATGCCTGTCCCTTCCCTGGGTGTGTTCTTTACAGAGAGTGCCTCAGGAGATTCAAGATGGAGATGGGTGATATTAGGGTGAAATTAGCCATAAAGAAAACATTTAAATTAAAATGATTAACCCAGTGTTAGAGCTATTATGGGATAGAAAAGAAATGTCAGAGAAAAAAAATGTGTACCATGACTGCCCCATTACACTATAATTAGTTTATCTTAGTATAATTTATGCTTAGCTCTCTGTCAATGAATTCCAGACAGAAGAAGCCCCTGGCCTGCAGCAAGGCTGAAAGAGAGAGCAGCTCTGGATTGCACAGAATTTTTGAAGGTGCTCTGGGAACTCAGATGTGTTCCACGCTTGGCAATTAAAAGGAAACAGCTCCTTTTTGCACAAGCTAATTGATATCAAACTAATTACAAGCTAGGCACCTAAATATCTTCCAGCATCTATGCTTAGACTTCCAATTTTACTTTGGTACAGGTAAATACTTCTAGGAGGAATTCGGAGTATTTCTCACTGCTTATATTATATAATCAGTCTAGCGGCTCTTGATAGGCATCAGCTGAGTTTAATGAACAGTTTTATTTATCTCAAGGGAGGTGAACAATTATTCTTTTTTCTGGTTCTCTAACTCCTTCTTCCCTTTAGAGACTAACATTTGACTAGAAAAATAATCATTAAGAGAGTTTTTACTGTTAGATGGAAATCTAGCCCAGTTACCTGACTTAATGACACAAACATCCAGTAATATGTATATATTGATGCCTTGAAGTGAATACCAGGATGTTTTGTCCTGCAAGGTAAATATTGATCAACATGTACAGTGTATTTTTCCTTTGGATCAATATGCCTGTTTCTTCTTAAATCAATAAGTACTTATTCTTACATAGAGGAAAAGTTTGTCTCATAATTGGATAAAAGTGGGTATATAGCAAATGAGAATATTTTTCTTGCTTAGCTCCAACAGTTGAGGGGCTCAGGGTTCTAAAAAAAGAGCCAGATTGAACATGTAAAATGTTGCATATGAGATTCAAAAAATACTATCACTCACATCTGCTGAGCCAGTATAATAACCATCCACACGTATGACCCAGTTTTTTAGTCAGAGAACAATGATGCTTGCTGAACTCAGCTGAAGCAGTCAATATTCCACATTAATTTCTCTGCTTTTTTGTTATTTTTAACTTCTTGGAGTATTTCTCTGTCTATATGTTTAAAGAACAGCTACAATTTTCCAGGGAATCCTGGGAGCTGTTTTGTGATCTTCAAGCTCTGCGTCCTAACTGTTGTTTGCAATTGATAGTTGCAATGGATAGCCTGACTTTGAAATAAGAAAGGAAATGAGAATTTGACCATTATTTCAGAACCACAGCATTTTCATAATCTGCAGTTTCATATTTTTTCCTCTGTTTTAGAAATACATGTAGAAATCATTTACTACAAAAGCTTTTCCTGAGTTTGTTGTTCTTGTGATTGCTGCTACAGGTTAATGTTAGTTAAAAAAAACCTAAGAATAAAATCAAAACTCTCCGCTCCCAAACACGACTAGATTCCACACCTCAGTAAGGCAAAAAGGCAAACTAGCTAGCTATGAAAGTGCTATTTTGGTCTACTGTAAGTGAGATTTTTTCTTGTAGATCTCAGACTGAAAATGGTATTATTTCAAGGAAAAATTAATAAGGAAACAAAGTTAAGAGTGCTATTTAAATATACGAAACTGAAAAAATTAACCCCCTTTATGATTATTCTCTCAGCGCCTTTCCTGCCATGAAGAATTGAGAACATGAAGAAATATCAGAAGCCTTGTCATATTTGGAAAATTTAAGAATAGAAATGCTTTACAAAAATAAAGTAACTTCAGATTATTAACTACATTAAAGCAAAGCAAGAAAAAAATCATGAACATGCACAGTTTTTAATTTATCTTATTAATAAATGCATAACCAAATAATGTGATAAAATGCTACTTGCACCCTCTAAAGAACCGTACTTAGAGCTCTCATTTCTCTCTACTGCAGAAATAGTTAAGCAAAGTGAGAACCTGTCTGCTGAGTTTGGCTTTTGAGGAGGAACCTCTGTTTTCAGTCTCCAGTATTGCCAGGTGAAAACATCTTCCAGTTCATCAGATACATTTATATCACTACATACTGGCATTTGTAGTCCTCAAGTGGGTTGAGATCTCAATGTACCTTAGGTAGTTTTAATTGACTGCTATGTGGCAAATTGAGGTACCCTTGTTAGGACTAGTTTGCCACAAGGTTGCTATGGATGGAATTTTCAAACTGCGGAGAGGAAGGCCAGTATGTGGAGGCATGGGCTTCCAAAATTCAATTAGACCATTTTGGGGGAAATAGTCTCCAAAAATACGTTTTCCTGGGAACCGCTAAGTATAATGCACACCTTCCAGCACTTGCCAACCCATTTTCTACACTGGATTTCTGAGCTCTGTGTGACACTGCTCAGGACTAAGCAGTCTACACACCCAGTCTGCCACTGACAAAGGAGATGGAGATCAAGTTGGGGGAAAATCGGCTGCTGCTGATGCAGCATAGGAAGAGGGACCTATCCAGCAGCCCCCACTGTGAGTGGAAGAGACATCCATCTGGCAGCCCCAAAGGTAAATCCAAAACACTGAGGGAACTGTGCTTTCTTTACTTATTCAGAGGCAACTGTGACGCTTGCTCACCTCGGTGTACAGCTGTTTGACCAAACCACTGCAAGCTGTGAGTGCATAACAGTGCTTATATTGCATCCTTATATTAATAATTAAATATCACATGACTTCAGTTTTACTTCACTGTGTTATTTCTGTTCACAATTTGCAAAGGTGTAACAATTGTAAATTGGCTTGGTGTGACCTCTACACTCCCAAGAGATCACTTTTCTTCCTTCATGTCCTGCAACTTCCCTTCACCACTCCCACAGGCATAGGAATTTTGCAATTATTTTCCTCTAATTCTTCCAGTTTCCCCAGTAACTCTGTCCACCAAATCTTCCTTCAATCTCCCTCACACCCATTCTTACTCCCTTCATTACTTGTGCTAATCCATCTCCCCTGTTCCCATGCCAATTCTACAGCAGGCTCTCCCATCCTTGACTTCCCTTGCCTGGCTAGTTACCTCCTACATTTCCCCTTCATATCTGAACACATTGAGTGTACTGTCTGCAAGCACTGATAAGATTTCCTGTATTCCATTTCCACCCTAAAGTGTCTAATCTAGTTTCTGCACCTTTTACTCCACTGAAATTGGGAACAGCTGAACTTGGTCAGATCAGAGGACCATCTAACCCAATATTCTGTTTTATACAGTAGCCAAGCCAGATGCCTGTGAAGTATAATCAGTACAGGCAAGAATATAGTGATATTCTTCTCACCACCCTTAGCTGTTCTGGTCAAAATCTCTAATGATCACTTTACAGCCAATTTAACAGACAGAACTTGTTATTCTTTTCCTTCTTGCCCTGTCTGCATTCTTTAACATTATGTCCCTTTGTCTTGATGGCTTCAAAACCAGTGCTGACTTTAGGTTCTCCTCCTACTTTCATTATGATCTTTGGAAGTCCCTCTTGTTCTTTAAACTTTTTTTCGGGCAGACATCTGGGATCTGTCCTAGACCTCTTCATCCCACACTCCTCCTCCAAAATATGAAGATGCAAGGTGCTTTTCCAATTAAAATTTTAGCTAGCAATTCCATATTGACAGACTGTCTGGTTTCTATAATTTTCTGTTCAAACTGAAAATTCAGCCTTCTCTAACATGTCTTCGAGAATACTTCTCTAAGCCCAAGTTCAACAGTGCAAAACCAGATGTCACTTCTCTCCCTTGAGTTCTGTCCACTACTTCCTTCTGAATCATAGTACGCAAAATCAGCATCCTGCCTCTTTTCTCACATTGTCACCCAAAACCCCCATCCTCAACTCATAACTCTCTCATGTTTTTCACATTCAGACTATTTCAAACATTCAAAAACTATTTCAAACATTTCTATATATCCAACAGTTGTTAACAGCTAACTCTGAGTTCTCATCCCTTTGTATCTTGATTACTGCAGTATTCTTTCTCATAATTTTTTTTCATCATGACAAGCTGCAGTCATGTTCATTCAGAATATGGATACAGGGATCATTATGTTTGTCTGCCCCTTTAACCAAATGAAATCTTTTCCTAGATACCTTCATCTGCAATTCATTCCATCACTTAAAAAAAAAATGAATCTGGGGATTTGAGTCCTTTCTGACCTATACCCTTTATTGCCTATCAAAGTGTAAGCTCTGATATTCAATGGACCTTTGCAACTTCTCTCCACCACTGAGTAATTTCCTTTTCAAACAAGAATCTTTGCTCTCTCACCCATGCTGCTCCTCACTGAGAACAGCTCCTGATCTACCATTTCCTTTGTTGTTTTGAAGTTCTCATTCTCTGGTTTCTTGAGGAAACCAGAATTAAAGTTTCTTAAAGTTAAAAACAACAGCCTGTTTTTAATAGGCATAGAAGGACTGAAATTTATTCTTATAATATAGTGGAAAAGGCTTCATGTGGACTACAAGATGGTTGTTTGAAGAATAAACTGTAAGTCATTTCCAACCATAAAAAAATCAGTGAATATGAATACTTTCAACACCAGTGAGCCTTACTTCTCCTGGTAAGAAATCAATTATTTCCAACATTTATAGGCATTGTCACCATTTTAAAAGCCCTCAATACAGAACAGTGATGATAAATGCAACAAAAAAAATCTTAATTTTGCATTTTTTTCTTGTAATATGTACATTACCTTCCCAAGAAAGTGAACTATTAAACATTTTATACTAGTATGAAACCAAATTATATGAGGTCCCCTTCGTCTTTTTTTTTTTCAATTGGTGACAGTGCTACTTAGTAGTCGGAAGAAAGATAAAGCTTAAAGCAATCAAGAAAAACATGAATAATGGTGAACACTGCTTGAGACAGAAGATGAAGCCTCCAGCTGCTTGTCCCAGCACTGCAAGAATCACTTCAGTAGGATGAGAGAAGCCAATACTATCTCGATTAACTGACTGTGTAGAGTTTTGAGGGGGTTGCTTTTCTTGAAGCACAAACACAAAACACAAGATAGAGGAAACCATATCATAACCAGCATGAGCCTGTGGTTTGGAAAGACGAGCGGTTGGCTTCTGGCAGCTGCAAGGAATGATGGGGACTCAGATAGTGCCAGTCTGTCACATTCTCCTTATGCCTTTTTGCAACACTTCCCCCCTGCCCCCTACCCCATTTCTTTTTAAATGCAGTAAGCATGCTGTCCAAGAAAAATGAATTACATAGGTGTCCCCTCACTCAGCTATCAAATCCTTCTCTTCCAATCTACTAAATAAAGAGAGGGGCTGTTGCTTTCATGAAAAAAAAAGAGGTAAAATCGTTTTCATGCAAGCCCATACTAGAGAATCAGGAAGGTATTCATTTTATTTTGTGTATCTAGACAGTGATTTTAATGTTATGCAAATGGAGCAGGCAATTCCTAATCTATCCTGAAATGTATGTGTCAGAGCTCTTGTGTAGTGCAGGTTACTGATGATAAAAACAAGATGTGTTTTTATACAAGGAAGGCGCATGATTACCAGCTTTAGAATTTTCTCTTTCATTACAAATTTAAAATAGGACAAGCCAGTGCAATGGAAACTGAGGGGTACCACCACAGAAAAAGCTAGTGTCTTTTCAGAGTCAAGTTTGACAAGCATTGTCTGCCTCTCTCCTTGAAATCAGAACAGCTAGACATAGTAGCAGTCTCTTAGACTTTAAAACAGATTAAGAAGAAAAGCTTCTTTTAATCCTTAGTGCACCAGTGTTCCTCATTTTTCTTTCTTTTTTTTTTTTCATGCAAAAAGGAAACTTATCTTGTCTAAAGAACGTCTCCAAACACTCAGTTGAGTTGAGGTTGTCATGATAAGGCAATCTACACATCAGGAGGCTTTTTCAGAGAGGAAGAAGAAGCTCAGACACAGGCAGGGTCCAAGCCTCAGACCCAACTGTCAAGGAAGCTGATGCACAAAAGGTCTTAAACTGACATTTATGTTGCTGTTATATGCTTAGGTAACTTAGTAAAAAAATCCAGGCTCTCAAGACTCATCTCCCACCTCAATCCGGCAGCCCCTTGGTTTATGTTTCCCCAGTGAAGTCAGCACCCTGGTTTTTTTTTCCCCCAAGCCAGCAGTTAGAGACCATGTCCACACTGTGCATCCACAGAGACATCCCTCCTCTGCCTGAGCAAACTCAGATTTACTTGTGCACCCTGCTGGTTGAATCCCTACATCTCCTGTGCACTCCTGTGGAGTAAGGAAAAGTGCTCGGCTACAGGACCTGGCTTCAAGCCTCTTCCTCGCTTGATTAAAGCTGTTAGGGTTTAATAGGCAAGAGAGAGACAGCATTACCCCAAATGACCAACACGTGAGCAGTTCAATCAAATGACCATGTTCTCTTACTACAAATACAGGCTCCTCTCCATAGGCAGATGGGAAACTTAAACCTAGGTCTCCTAGAGCTGTAACAGGGACTATCAGATAAAAATCTGTGTGGGGAGAGCAGGAAGCAGGGTGAGAGGAGGAGCTTTTGCTATGTTTTATCAGGAAAAAAAAGCAGATACTGTAGGTAAAATTAAACTATCAAAGTTGATTTCAGGGCTGTGACTATCAAATACCAGGTTATGTCTCCCAGCTGAAATGGATGAAGAAAAGGACCATAAGACAGCCGTGAGCAGAGCTGAGTTGCTTCCTCCTCATGCAATGACCTCGGTGGACTTGGTTTTCAAAAGTTTAGCAACGCTGCCCAGAACTGTCTGTGGCTTTTATGCTCAAGTGACACTACAGCTCTCCCCTAAAACTAAAGTTGATTAACCTCTAAGTCAATTTAAAAAGCTTCCAAAGGGCTCTGACAATACCAGAGATAATATGACGGTGTTTTTCTTACTCCTGGGAATTAGGCAGCACATCACAGAGACAATAACATTTGCCCTAAATGGCAGCAGTCTAGGAAACTTCTCAAGTCATCATTTTTAATTCAATACCGGAACATCCTTGGGTTGGAGAGAATATCCAAAAATGCCAAAGAAGCTCCAGGATCCAGATGCAGATCTCAAATGTAATTTCTAACCACAGGAAAAATGTGCATTCAATTCCGCCCTGCTTTGTCATGAGATAAACTGGGAGAAAATACACAGAAATATCAATATAGACAAGGCTTCACTTGGAAGGTTTGCCATTTGAAGGATTATCCTCTTGTAAGAATCAAAGGGAATTCTATTGTGTCCAGTGCTTCTACTACATGGTACAGTATATAACTATAACCAGAGAAGATTTGAGCAAAGTCGTAAGGGATGGTTAGACTGACCATCCAAGACTGGCTAGAACTCAACCCAACAAAAAATAGAGAAGAAAAAAGCTGCAGGAATAAGGATCTGGAGCACAAAACCAAGGAAAACACCTCAATTTTTGCAAATTGCTTCGTGTATCTGACAAGGTCTGCAGACTAGTCCTCAGTCAAATTCAGTTGTTTTTTTATTTTTTTTCCTTTGTTCCTGTGAGTGAATGGAAATGTTAATTTCAGAACAGAATCTGTTTCTCATTTAAGTCATCTTGAACCCTTAGTTTGCTTCAGTTTTCCTTCAAAACTAGGTTTAAACTCCATTTATGCATCCAGTGTTTACTGAGAAATGGTAACTACCATATAGTAGAATAATCCCAAAGAAAAGGTTTTTCATAAACACATGGAACACATGGCTTCCCTTATACAGGGATACCTCACACTGGCTAAAGTTTCCTGGTGAAACTGCACTGACTTTTGAAAGGCTAGTATTCCAGATACCTCTGGGACACAAGGTTCATCATTCTAAAAATGAAAAAGAAAACTTAAACTTGAGCCCATGTTTGAAACCGAGTCTCATTAGACAATTTGTATTCCTATGTCTGATGGCTAGTTTTAACCTCAAACCTGTACAGAAAAGTTAGGGGTGAAATAGGAAATCTGTAAAATATGTGTTTACAGAGTAAGAGTGAAAATGCTGGTGAGCAGAAATCTGCAAAGGCCCACTAAAATCAGCTGGCACTGGGCAAGGAATCTGTAGGTCCTGTGCTATTACCAGAATGTATACTTCATTAGCCCAACACCTATACCAAAATTAAGTGCACCACATGGCCAAATAGGGCTTTACTTGCACAAACACAGGGTCTTTGATCGACTCATTCTGTGTTAGTGAAAAGACAGCCATCTCTTTTTGATCAGAGTGAGGGTTTCAATCTCAGGACAAAATAAGAAACTATGCTAATATCTCTATGTAAACAAGGAGGCACCCTGATTATGCTGATCCTACATCAAAAAATAGGAGCAAAGAGAAAAAAACAAATAACCTCCCCCAGCCATGAAGTTCAGATTTTATAGTAAAAACAAAAGAAAGACCTTTTCATTTCCTCAGAATGATCATGACTATTTCAAAATCAACACTTAAAATATTTACTCAACACTACATCAACATTCATTTTGTTTTAAACAAGTTTTATGCATGGCCAAATAGCATGCAGACATTTGCAAAACAATTTGTCAACATTGCCTCTGAGGTGTGTTTTAATGAAAATGTGAAATTTAAAAAAAAAATGTTTAAATGCAAGCTTCCTAGTGCAGTCAATAATGAATTTAGCTGAGCAAAAATATTAAATTTGAATTGAAATGAGCTGTAAATACACAGTATCTATCAGGAGTCTGTGAAAGTGATATAGTAAAATAAGCAATATTCTATTACAATATGTTAAAAATTAGCTGTTTGAGGGAAGCTAAGGTGTCTGGAGCCTGTTATAGGAGCTGTATACCAGGGAAGGCTTTGTTTGTCTTATGGAGTCAATGGACTTATCAGAAATACAAGCATTTATCTAAGTAATTGCATAGGAGAAAACATTAAGAGCTTGGCACATGTTAAAAATGATTCCCAATTAAAACGTTATTTAATAAACAGGCCCATTTTATTACTCATGGATTAAAAAAAAATTAATAAGTGAGTGCTAAACAAGTAATTATAAGGGTAATAAAGCTCTCCATTCTGATTAGGGAAAATATTCATTTCATGACCATTCAGTGATCCATTTTCTACCACAGCTGTCAAAAGAAGCAGTCTGTAACCATTTAGAGATGTATGATTGTTGCTGCGCTTATGTAATACTGCTACTACATTTTATATCACTAAAAATGCTCTCCAACTCATTCTTGGGTTAATTAGAGATCAGCTTGCTTATACATTAACTGCTCTTGAGTCTTCCTTCTTGAGTCACAGATAAACTGATGCAATTTTACTGCTGGGGTTGTGAAGCACAGCATGGATTTATAGCTCTCTGCCTCCTGCTAGCATTGCTCAAAGCAGAGAGAACTCTGAGTCAGGCTGTGAGCAAAGTGCTTTGCCCCCACTCTCTGACTCCAGTCAAGAAGGTCTTGGTAGAAGATCCAAATGCTGATCACCCACACGTCTCACTGCTGGCTGATGTAACTTGCCATCCCTGCAGGCACCCCTGCAACACACTCCAATAGGCTGAGATAGGGAAAATTGGTGTGGGAAATAAAAAACTACAGAACAGGTTCAATGCCTGGTAAATGAACAGATTTTCAACCTAGGCAGAGATCAGAGAGCTGGTAAATTATATTCCTGCCCCTAGTTTAAGACCCTGTTTCCCTTTAATTTTTTCTGCTCAGGGCAACCTACACATGTAGTTGTCTGCACATTTCTTCTTTTTAGCCCTTTCAGGCAAAGGAGACCTGGGTACAGTGGCAAAATCCTGTCTAGGCTTGGACTTCTTCAGTTGTTGGGAAGGCTAACTTCACTCACGAAAGGAAGTGCTTCCCCAGCCATTTTTAAAACAGACAGTGAGCCATCTGTCTTGTCTGTGTACATTGGTTCAAAACAGGTAAGGCATGAAAATAGATTTCCCCACAAAAATAGATTTCTTTTTTTTCCCCAAAGAAAATAGATGACCTATAGAAATGTACTATCAATTATTCTCTATATTTCACTTTCTTTTTCCAATAATTCAATTATGCTTTGTGATATAACGCAGGTGAGCTCCATGGACACTCAACATTGATACTGTATATCAATAGAGGAATTGTCACTGTCCTTCCCCAAAACAGTGTCACAGGAACAAGAAGTGTTGCAGTGGGAGGCTATTTTTTCAGTGTGGATGGTACAAGAGTCCCCAACAGCCACTTGACAGCAGTGGAGTTCAGCTGGTAGCACATCAGGAGGCTCCTCACAGAGGAAGATGGTACTGTGGTGCTTGGTGTGATAAACAGCAAAGGGAACGATTATGCTTTGTGAGGCAGAAGCCCAGTTGGTTCTCTTCCTTGATATTCACATCTTTGCATGGCGTCAGCCAGTGGATGAAGAGATAAAGGCTGAACATTTCTTATCTCGCCCATCAAAACTAGTGTTTTTTAAAAAATCACGCACAAGGCTTCGTTTCCGCTGAGAACCATGAGACCAATAAGTGATCCATACCTCTGGAAAAAGTTTAGTGAACACTCAGAGTAAGAGAGGATTGTTGGGAAGTCACTGTAGAATTTTCATTTGAAAACAGAGACGTAAAAGGACAGATGTGCAAACAATAAAAATTCAGGAAATAAGTAATTTGTTGCTGAAAGTTTAATCCTGAAGTTCTCAGTTCTAAACCATCTGGGCTAGTAGGAACAGAAAGAGAAAAAGGAAACAAAAAGGTAGAAGGTGAAGTCCTAAAATGCCATGCCATTTATTTTTATTTGATATACAAATGATAGCATCTATGTTTGGTTGAACTTGGATACCATGTAAGGAAAGTTTGCTTTTCAGCTGAATCTTAGAGAAGATTATTAGTCCTGCTGCCACACTTAAAAGGGAGATGGCAAGTGTTAAAATTTTTGTCATGAACTATAAGAAAAAGAGAAGAATTTCTTAACTATAAAATGCAGAAGATGAATTCTCAGAATTAGCAACATCTTAACCAATGTCCTGATTCCCAGTATTAGATAGTATTTAGGAAGTGACTCTAAGATTATACTCATATGAACAATTTTCTGTGTATTTAGGGCCCTACCTGTGTTCCTTCACTGTGTGCACTCTCAGTTCTGGCAGTCTGAAAATGCATTATGAAGATCATCAGCGTAAGAAAGGAATATGGGGATTTAACAGCAAGATGTAAGAAACTGCTAGCTGCCCACACTTTCAAAAAGTTTCTGTAATTTCAGGTGCATTTGAGAAGCACTATCCCTCAGAAACACCAAAAAAAGGAACAACTTAAAACAGAATTACCAAAATGCAATAAGTAATTTAGAGAAATGTAGACAATACAGCACTCTACATCATATCCTGCGGGGTGGGCTGTAAAAAAAAAAGTATCCAGATTCTTTCTCTTAGTTTTTGACATTTTTCTTTCGAAGGAAAAATACTCCCGGTAAAAAATACAGTCCCAAGCACTACTCCAGAGAGGATGAGCGCAGGTGTTCCATTTCTCACTCCGATAAGAGAACAGGACACAAATAATATTCTCCCTTTTACAAGAGGATTGTTTGTTCCTACTTTTTTGCCATTGCAAACCTGGAAGACTGACCTGCTTTCTTTGAGAATTTTTCATTTAAGAATTTTAATTATTGATCAGAACATACTGTATTTTGCCAGGTAAGATTATAATAAGAAATTTAGATCCTATTTCCAGGAGCATCTTGGAAACTAAAGCAATTATTTCTCTAAATAGACTTCAGCTCTCAACTGCGTATCGGCAGCAGCTGCTCACTGTTCAATACAATAGATGCCCTAGCCAAAGATCCATGCTTATACAGTTCAAAAGGGACAAGAGGCGTTCTTTTATTCAGGTGTCCTCTGCTCCTATCATTGCACTAGGCTGGTGTACTTTTATGGGGAAAAGCGTAGTCAGCTAGAGACCTTCTCCTCTGCCTCCTTATTGCCATAGTATTTCCCACCCCCTGAAGCACTAGATGTTCCAGATGAGACAGAAAACTCCAATGGACAGAAATTTCTTGTTCTTCAGTCTCTGCTCTTAGACCAGATCATCCCAAACTCCCACTCGCTGCTTTAGGAACCAACAGTGGATTCACACATGAAAGCTGCCCTGGTTGCAAGCTCTGGATGTACTTAGAGGGACATTTCTATCACCCATGCCCTCTTGATGTTAATCTCCCTCAGTTAAGGCCCCACGCCTTGAACCACTGCAAATGTCATGCACAGTAAGATTATGAGCGGAATCCTACGAACTTTACAATCATAAGGCAGGAAAACTGGCTTTTTATATTGAAGATGGTGCTTAATTAAGAAAAAGCATAGCTGTGGAAGGCACTTTAAAGAGTGGTTTGGTAGTTCACCTGACACGTGATACTCTTATATGATGTCATCTATGGAATACAACTTTTTTTTCCCTGGGGTTCTGTTCAGAAAAATGATCAAGATCCTAAGTCATTCTCCACATTCCCACACAAGTGATTCTCAGATCTATTCACTCTCTCTGATAAGAAACATAAGGGACAAGGTATGTCTTAATATCTACATAAACAAAACAAAAATATGGACTTACCCTAGCAAGTCCTCAGCTTCTCCCTGAAAGTAACTTAAAAGAGGGAAAATTTGAGGGATTTAGTAGAATCCTGTATATGAAATTATATTTAACTTCCACATACTAGCAATTCAGGAACCATTGCTGATTAATAGATACTCTATACATTACAGATGAAATATAGGTTTTCTCTGGCTATGGGTACATCAGCTTCTTGCTCAGCATAGTAGTATCTAATATCCACATATTAATTCTTTAAAACATTTTTACACAAAGTGTGGTCTTCAGCAGATCAGGGCCTACTGGAAGTTAAATAACCACCGTAGCAGTTCTGCAGTGAATGCTGCTAGGACTGGTGCCTGAAAAACAGGATATCCTGTAACTGTGTTTGACCACTGCAGTGACCACTTGTAGAATAAGACATCTCAGAAATTCAGGATTTTGGGTTCGTTATTTTAACCTGAAACCCAAAGTTAAAAAAGCAGACTAGATTCTTCTGTTAGATACCTGAGTATTCACACGGATCCCTACTCAGCATTGTTGGAGGCACCAAAAAGACTTCTCTTAAAATAAAGTCATAGAAGAAACAAGCATTACTCTGCAGAAAATCCAGGTAACAATGTCATTTTTACGGGTCAAGAAATTGCAAAACAAGCCCTAAAAGCCACTAGTTCAGTCCAGGCAAAAGAAGAAGCATTGGTAATAGGGCAAATGGATGCCAGCAAAGAACACATGTGCAACAATCCGAATTCAGTGTATTCATTGTGGAGCAAATAATGAAAAATGGGTGAAAAAATGCCTGGACATAAGGCAGGAGTGGAAGTGGCAAAGGAAATCTAACCACTTCACAGTCTGCATTGGAGTCCCTGCTGAATGAACTGTCAAACCTGACAAGAAAATGCATCACTGAACTCAGAAAACTCATCAGTCAGAAAATGTTGACATTGACTGTGGACCTGCATTGAACCAAACCCACTAATTATTGAAAAGAAGTCACTGATTGTTCCCATTGGTAAGGTACTTAGTTGTGTCTTCTCTCTTACCTCAAACAAGATGACAAGTTGAGATGGGAGGATGAGATACTGAGCGTCTGCTGGGTGACTGAAGAAAAGATGGGGAAGGGATAGATTCACGTAATAGTTTTGGAGGTCCTGCCCTTGACCTCAGAAGTGATGATTCTATCAGATGAAAAAGCTGTAAAGAAGTCTCTGTGGTGTGGATCCCAACAGCTACTACCCACACATTTGAAACAAAAAGGTTAAGATGCAGGGTAAGGCTGGGTCAAGCCAAGCCAGCGGTGCTGACACACACTGTGAGGAAGGCAGGTTTTCCCAGCAGAGGAACAGAGGGCTGTGGAAAAAGAGAGTGGGTGTATTGTCTTGCAAAAACATATCTTTGTCTCCTGCTAATGGCCCAGGATAGACACCGTGACCAAGCACCAGGTGGGAGAGGAGAGTCAGAGCAGTGCAGAGCTGGTGACGTTTCCAAGATCCATGGCTGCTGTATAGAGGGAGCTGTGTGCTGTAGGGCAGGGGAGGAACCATACTTGGAAGGTAATTGAGTTTCCACGGTGAAGAGGAACCTTTCTCAGCAAGTTTAAGAGCAGATACCAGCTTGGCTTTATATTCACATATGGAAATACATCTGACATGAGCAAGGGAACCTGTCTCTTGGTCTCACATAAAAAAACGTGTTTAGACTGCTCACAAAGCAGTGAGACACCCACCATGATTACAGAAGACCTTACAGCTCCTATAAATCTGCTGTTCAAAACCCACCCCGGGAAGAAATTGAAACAGAGTAACATCTAGTAAGGCATAGGCTGTCCCATGCCCCCAGGACCACCAGAAGCACCCCTGGCTTCCAAAACGCAACATCCAAGAAACGTAGCTCAGTCCAAATGCACACAAATGGATCTGTAGCCTTCAAATCTGTTGCTGTAACATTTGCTGCTCTTCAGCGTATAACACAGCAATGGGAAGAGGGAGATGTATTCCACTGATGAGGGAGGGAGTATTTTGAAAAAGAACTGATGTCAAGTCATGTAAAAAGAAGCTGTGAATGTCAAATCGTCCATGATTGCCAAGAGGCATGCAACACATGTTCTGTAAAGTGCTTGGGTAACAGGAAAAGAGAGGACATTATTTTATCATCAGGAAATAGGAGATCATGAAATAGATGCCAAATAAAGAATGCAAGTTGCAGCCTAATAAAACAGTTCCTCTTTTCTACCCCACTTTTTTCCTTTCTAATTCTGAAACATAGTGTCTTGTCCAATATACAACTCCTTTTTCATTTCATTGAGTTTGAAAGAAAAAACTACCCAGCAAATACACCAGTCACGTGTATTCTATTGAAATATGAATGATATGTAAACTTTGCTTATTCGGCATCATAAAGCTGTATAAGATTCCTTGAGCTGGAAATGGGTACTGCCCAACCCAGTGGAGCTTGATTCACATACAAACTCACAAATGTTCCTTGAATTTTAAAACCAGCAAAGGAAGGTTTTTCCCCTAAGAAAATTTGTGTCCAATTCCTCACTTAGCTCAACTTCTGTGAACAAAAGCATTTTCCCATTGTAAAATTAGATGATGAACATTCCTTCCTCACAGAAAGAATCTCTGCCTGAGAAAAAAAATTTTTTTTGAAAAGTGCATGCCAAGTTACATGGAAGCTGCTCTAATCCTTGTTCAGTGGTCATGGTTAGCCATCCGACTTAACATATCATCTAAAGGAAGAATAAATTACAGGTCTCATTCAAAGCCGTGTGAGATTTCCCTTGTAATTTCTCTGTTTAATGTCTTTAATTTAAACTCCCTATCTAAAAAAAACTATTAACACACCACTCATTTTCCCCCAAAGTAGATAATTTTTCCCTGAGTTTCCAAGGCTGAGAGATGCTTGGAGCAGGCTCTCCTTCTTTGCACCCGTTTGTGGAGAACTCAGCCCTTCAAGCTAGATCTCAGTGCAAGTAAGAGTCAGTCATTAGTGCAGATAGACATTTCCAATAAAAAAAACCAAACTTTGTTGAAAAAACCCCAAACCCCAAAAAACCAAAAACCAATCCGCCAAACTGTTAAAAAAAAAAAAAAGTCACTTGAAATTTGTGTCTTTCTCCATTACCAGATTTCAGTTTGAGGGGAGGAAAGTTCTGAGAGTTGAGGAATACTGTCTGGTCAACTATATAGATTATAACAATAATACCTACTGCAAGAGACAGACAAATTCAGTAATGACAAAGCTTTCAGCCATGGGAAATTTCCTATTGTAAATCACTGGAATACATGACTCTTCCTTCATCATTTCTGCCCAACCTATTTGGAGATTGTCTCAGTACACACTCTGCCAGCTCACAAAGGGGAGCTGCAAACATATTCACAGTTTCCTCTATCTGGCGTCTTTCAGTCCCACCTTTCCCCTCAGCTTCATTCAGACAGCTCAAGCTTCTCATTTAAAGCAAAAGCCCCACTCCACCTCCACACAAGTATTAACAACACTTATTTTTGCACCAACTCTTTCCCTTGCACCGCCACTGAGAAGTTTGCTGGATGTGACAGTCGAAGCTGACCCATCTCTTCCCAGTGCCTCCCAGGTTCAGGATGCACCAGCTCACTCCCACGCGGCTCATTTCCTCCCCCATCTAGGTTTCAGCACCTCCCACTGACCTCGGCAGGAGAGTAACAAGCCTTGACTATATATAGTAAGGCGCTGAAACATTTCTCACATAATCTGTGTGGGCAGGAGGTGGGAGAAGAGAACACTGAGAATTGCACCCTGCTTGGAAGGGCGCACATACAGACTTGCCTCAAAAAAATTGCTCTTCCTAAACATCAACAGTTTTAGTGTAAATACTTTGGGATATACCCTCATTTACTGGGTGACTTGTAAACTTGAGCCATTATGCATCTCTGAATGGTCTTTTAGTTATGGACACAGTGTGTTAGTATCTCCACAGTGAAAAGGTAGTTAAAAAAACCCTACATATTACTCTAAATTTGAAGTTGATCTTACACATCAATTACTGTAAGTGTCATATAACTAATGCCAATTCTCATTGTACCACTCAACTTCAGACCTTATTGAGAAACTGTTCTCCTTCTAAAGAACTAACAAAAAAATCCAAAACAACCAGCCAATAAACCCCCTGAACAAAGTAAAAGCTTTTTAATAACAGATTTCAAAATTTGAAATTTTTCATCTGTCTTGTGTGTCCTTTTTCAGCCATTGTCTCTCACCTACTCCATGCTCCAAATATTCACCAGACATGAACAATTTGCACATAATTATAATTCTTAATAATTCAGCAACAGAAATCCGTGGGGTTTTTTTCTTTTTTTGAACTACTTTCTCCAAAATTATTCTTATCATTTTGTAAATCCTCCAGCTGCACTAGAAACAGCCTTGGCTGACAGAGACCACTCCTAAACTGCCTTTCTCATACACCGCATACATTGCCAAAAAACGGACTGCAGTGGTTGTTTGCAGCACCCTGGCACGTATATGTGGCAGTGCTGGAGTTAGCTTCTCACCCTTAACTAATACAGCGATAGTGGTAATTTTGGAAGTGACAGGTTTCTCAGCTCAAAAATGCTCCCATTGAAACAGAGTTTTGCACTAACTTGGCTGTCTTTTCCCATCTAAGAGTCTTGCTCTCTGCATTACACATGGACCTCTAAGCCCCCTACTTCAGGCATACAGACTTATGTGAGGTGACCTAGGAATAAACAGCCTTAGGATTGGATTCTGAGAGTACCCAACCACTGCTCCTATGTAGCTTGAGACTATACCTTTGCCTCTGAATTCCTGAAAGCAAAAACCCTTTTTCCTGAAAGCAAAAACCTACACAGTGTCCTGCAGATCAGAGGCATTCAGGCACAGACTTTCTCTGGAACACAGATACAGTCTGAATATGAGAACAAGCACCTTGGCAGCATCACCTCAGTGAGCTGTGTGACAAAGGTGAGCTAATACATAGGTTATGAAGACTCATCCTTTAAAATCCAACCCTTCCACTGCTGACTGCAATAGCATTCTGGCTTCTCTAGGAAAAAATGCAAGCTATAAAATAGCACTCTGGGTCAAAATAAACTTTTAAAGAAATAAAAAAAAAAATCTAATCAGAAATCATGATCAGCTATCCTCTTACAAGCTGATCTTATCAGCGTTGAGTCACACCAACTATAAACTAATCTCCAGGAAACAAGCACCCCCTTCACTCTTGCTCTGGAAACTCTTTGCAAACAACACCTATTTTTTGCCTATGTAAGTGTCACACAGAGACCATGTGAAACAGTAGGGAAAGCAAAAAGCAACAGTGAGGCATCAGCCAAAGTGATGTTCTGAATTACTACCGCATAATTCTTCAAACAGATATTCCTCTAACAAGATAAAATTTGCTTGGGTTCTCCATCAGTCCTTTGATTCTGCTCGTGCAGCACAGGTGGAGCCATGAGAGCTCCATCTCTCATTTTTTCCCTCAGAGAATTCCCCTCCTCGTGGGGATCCTCCACAACTGGGGAGCTGGCAGCAGCTTTTCCTGTTTCCTGTTTCTACAGCAGTTTTAGTACCTCCTGCACTGGATAGAATGCTACAAGGCATAGTGGGAAATTATGGACTAGAGAGGTGGGGAGGAAGCATCTTTAGGAGGAAGCAGAAGCAGAAGCTTTTCAAAGGATGAGAGAATGAAAAGGCCAGGTAGCAGATCACTAGAGGAGAAAATACACTCTATCTTTAGGTCTTTAGATGATAAAAACAATGTGCAGAATCCACACAGCTATAACTAACAGTTTTCAAGGCGCAGACACACAAGGAAAAAAATACATTAAAAAACCTCAGGCTTTAGCTGATGTTCAGAGCAGTTCCTGGCAGCTGGCAGAATTAGAAGCACTGCAAGAACCTCAACAGACTCACATATTTAAAGGGATAATACTGAAATGCTCCATGATGGGCAAAGAACTAAAAAAAAAGTGAATTTCCTATAAGAAGGGAAGACCAAGGGCATGATGCAATAAACTCCATTATAGCCATACACCTGAGGAATTAGCTACAGGTCAGATTTGAAAATCAATGCTTAATAAGTTTTCTCAAAATAAATTACGGCAAGAGGACATGCATGTCCCTACAAATCAATCTTACTCCCCTCCTGAAACAAAGCCCCAAATATTAAATCACTATACTATAGTTTTAATACTAGATTAATATTTTTGTGTTTCTCCTGAGTATGGAGAGAAGGGCTATGATTCCCCGTTGTCTTGTCTCTTGTAGACCCCATGAGAACCAAATGCAGAGGAGACTGGGTGCACTGCTGTACCTCTATTACCAAATATCCGAGTGTGAAATATTTCCAGTGGAGACTGTCCTCTGCTTGTGTATTTCCTGATGAGGATTATGTATAGTATCATGCAGCTCTGTAGTGTCATAAGGATATACTACAATTACATATTGTATACACACTCATGGGAAAGTATACAATTTTTATTTTGGATTAAAATCCTGCTCCAATGAGTTTGCTGTCCAAGTTTCTTCCAGTTTCAATGGAGATATTTTTTAATGCAATATTTTGTGGTCTTTCTCATTTCTAGCTAGTACAAGTCTTCAGGAATGTGCAATACAGGCTAGTTTTAATTTGTGAGTTCCAAAGCTAGACTTTGGGGGCATATGCAAAGAAAAATCAATACGCAAAATCGATCTGCCTTTAGTGTTAAGCCTCACTAGATGTGTGAATTTGGGCAAATATCTGCTTTTTTGCCTTAGTTTCCTTAAAACTAATGTAGGGCTCTATTGATGAAAAGTCCTGTGAAAAGTCCTGTAAAAAGTACAAGGAGTTATTATTGCTATATACTAATTAACACTTCAGGGAACTGTAAGAAAAAGCATAAAAAGTGGCCTAGCTTCTGATCTCCCAGCTGGACTGACTTGAAGCACTTTGGCAGGCCAGCATAGGAAAGCTTTGGGCTAGTCACAAGAGGCACTGGAGCACACAAATCCAGCATGTATGTGCTACTGGTATCCATTCCATTCAAGACCAAACTCTAACCCTACTGATACTTTTGTTTCTTCCAGGCAAACCCCTGATCTCCAGGCACATCTTACGACTCTTAGAGTGAGCAGCTATGCCCTTCATTCCTGTCAGTCCATGGTGGGATTCATACCACTTTATGTCAGCAGCTTTTAGTACAGCCAGTCCTATACAAAAGGACAAATGGCAGTAGTATGCTCATTTTACACACTGAATAAATTAAATAAATTGCTCAGCTAGAATACAGAAAATGCAAGTTTAGATCCTACCCTGAGAGATGCAGAGCAAGCACTTCGAATCCATTGCCCAGGTCTGCTGAGGAGACAGTTTCCCTGGGTGTGATCTAGAGGAAGAACGAGAGTGACATTTGCGAATTGATCATTGTTCATGGTTTCCGTACCTACCCTGCCGTGGTTTTAACTTACAAGAAGAGAAGTGATTTTGAGGTAAATATTATTTAACTTTTGAAGAAGGAGCATGGGATAGTTTCACCATCTGTTTCCATCTGGAGAGATTTGAGAAGGTTATATCAATACAAGTTTGACCTGTGTCTTTGCTTTGCTACAGTGCTGCTCTGGCATCCATTTCAGTAAATTCCCTAGTAAAAGACATGGAGACTACAGGAGGGCTTCAAAATTACTGAAAAGCTTTTTAATATGTGAGGAGGTGTGAGGCGGTGTGAAATCAGGAAGCAAGGCATAGGTGATGGAGGACTCCACAGCACTGCCTTTAACTTGAACACAGCTCAAAATTTCTAGGCACACTGTGTGTTCATTCAATGCAGTATTTTCCCATATGACATCTCACATTACTGAAGCTGTAGTCAATTTGGACGTGCATGGAAGCAACTGGAGGTTTGCAGTATGGGCGATCATATGCTGTATGGGCAGTATCACTTCTGCTGGATAAAGTCAGAGAGAAGTGCTGAATGCCACGTCAACTGGGACTGACTACCCAAATATTAATGACTGCTTAACTGGCATTTCGTAGATTTTTAGTACATTCACTGTTAGGAAATCTGAAAAAAATTAACTTTCAATTAGCATGTTATTTTTTATGAAAAAATCCTCACAATAAAAACCTTACCAAATAAATTGTTATAGACGTTTACCAAATTCTTTGCAGGGACAGTCTTTATCTCTTTGCTGCTGTGAAAAAGTAAAGAAGAAAAAAAAGAGCTGGTCATTGACCTAACGTGTAAGTTTGCCTCAAAATCATGAAACAGCAGAAAGAAAAACTTTGTATCTGTTTCTGACTGCCTTCTCTCTGTCTCTCTTGGTTCCTTTGACAACATTCTAAGTTTGATCAATCCCTTTCCTTCCTCATGCCACCACAAGAGAATAAGCCTCTAGAACCAGAGATGAGCAAGGACCCCTCTAGTGACCAGTGATCAGATTTGTTCCTGAAATTTGTCTTTAATAATGACAAGTAAACTCGGGGTGATCAGCTTTGGCAAGTGTAGAATCATTTGCCTTCCCAAAAGCCATTTCTGGCTGTCCTTTGCTCATGATTGTAATTGATGGCAATCCAAATGCCGTGTGTTCTGGGATGACCCTGCAAGGAGGCTGGACCAGATGATCCGCTGTGGTCCATTTCAACCGGACCTATTCTGTGATTCTGTGATTGCTACCAATAGTAATGTCTAAATTTTTCTGGAGAAAAAGAGTGGCACTTCTAGATTGTTTTACATGCAGTTAGTAAATGAGTCAGCACCTTCTTGTAAAACAGGAGTAACTTCAAGTGTGCTGAATCACAGTTTCAAAGGTACTCTAAGGTTCTCTTATCTGCACAGGCAACACATTTTCTGTTTGCTTCAGCAGAGAGGCTATTATTCTGAGACCGAAAAAAAGGGGTTGTGGTCTCATGTCTTATTCTGAGATCAGCATTTAACTGTTTCAGTGCATTGCATCTGCATCTTCTCTTGAGAGTTTTAATATATTCTTCTAAGTGATGGCTGAAATCTTCCAGAGGTAAATGTACAGCCCACCCAAACTGCTAACTCCGTGTTGTCACAGGCTTTGTTAATGAGTGTGGGCAGGGAAAAAAAGTAACTGTGAAAAAGAAACTGAATGTTTAGTATAGATTAAAAAAAAAATTCTTTGAACATGAGGCGTTGTTTCTTCTGGAATGAAATTTCCTATTCCTCAAATGTTCCACTCCTACAAAACCCAGCCCCTCCTTTGCCACCTTCACCTTCCCGCGTGTCTCTCTGACACTCTCCCCTCCTCTTGCTCTCTTCCCACATCCCTTGAGCACTTAGCTGAGACGGAGGCAGTGTGCTTGGTGGCTGCGTCTGGGTGACACGTGTTGGCAGCCTGGCAATAAGCACACGTTGCCTGGTCACCTGCCCTCTGCCATTAGTTTGGAGTCTTTTCTACATACAGGCGTGAATTCCTTAAAATGGCTGGTAGGAACTTAATATATCTTGTGATCCCTACATGACGTCAGCTTTAGCTGAAAGTCACCAACCAGTTTGCCTGCTGCCTAAGGTTGTGTAGGAGCACAGCTCCATAACCGTCATGCTCTTAAGAAGGAGGCCAAGAATAAAGGAAGATCAACGATAAACTCACTGCAGATGAGGAACATGGTAAACTTAGGTACTAGAAAAGTGAGATTAAAGTTTAACAAATGTGTTAATCTTATGTTGGCTAAACCTGCATTTCACAGTCTTTCTTCATTTCCCTGATTTTCCTGACAAGATAGGGACAGCACAGCTCTAGAGAAACCAAGAGCAATAAGTGCTTGGGCTGTTTTTTTCTCCCTCTCTACAAACTGTCCTGTTCCAGATGAAAAGAAATCCAGGTTTTTTTCACCACATGGTGGGACTTCATTATATTACAATTTGTCCTTTATGAGCCAAACCCTCTTTGTGTTGTAACCACTGGCAAGAGTGACTTCACTGGGAGAAAAAGGTTCCTACGTCCACACTGCCAAGTGAGTTCAGAGTTGGGGGCTCAAGTTGTTCTCAACACCAGGGCTGATTTCCAAACTCATGAAATCAATCCCATGCAATTTTCCCACAAGCTCATGTGTGGAAAGCACAAACGTAATTCCCTATAGAGGTAAAAGTATGCAATCACCCTATCTACTTTAAAGATATAATAAAGTCTGCACTTTAGCATCCATTCTATCATCCAGTGCTTTGGTATTAATCATTTTGTTGCTTGCTTTTTACTCAGGGATTATTTGGTAAAATCTTTCCTTCATATCCTCAAAGGAAATCAGAATAAACGATTGCCAAATGCCACATTTCCCATTGGGAAACAGCATTCTCAGCCATCTGAACACTTGGTGTACCACCGAACAGCAAGGCTGTGCTGCAGATAGTATTTATAGTACATTTTATGAGACCAAAAGTTGTCAGTTAAACCACTAGAAGCTAATAAATGGGCCTAGTGTCATTTGAGTTGTCAACAGGATATAAGCTGATGTAAGAGGAACACCTACGTTTTGTAGGCTTCTTTTCACGAATAAATGTACAGTTGATAGTCATGCCTGACTTTGTAGGAATGTTTTAAGTAAGGAATATAGTAATTTCCTCCATTGTAAAAATAATGATCATCAGACCACTAAAAGACACTCACTCTATAGGCATGCCTCATTCTAGAAAATGATCTTGCTCAGAAACCTCTGTTTTACAGTAAGAGTTCTCACATACTCTAGGTTTTTTTTGCAGTGAGAGAGCTAGCAATAGAAGAATCAAAACATTGAAAACTGTGTCTATGATGGAAAGGGTGAATGCTAAAACACACAGAAGAGGGAAATATTATTTCATTTAAATAAACAGAAAACACCTTTGAATTAACTCACAGTTTTTCAATGCATTAAAACCAATGAATGCATTGTCTAAAGTGTTGTGAAATTGCATTTTTATACATGTATATATACACATATTTATATATATAATGTATATAGATGTATAACAATAGCGAATCCTTCTTTCAATAAAAGGAATCAAATTCTTAATTGATATGACTCCATTCTTTGTCCTTTCACTCCTCCCTAAATCATGTGCTGTGAGAGTAACTGCTTTATACAGCTCCTTTGAAGAGGTAGGTGAGTGTCCAGAGGCAGAGATTCTCATCTCCCTTCTATCATAAATACGTTCTAACACAAAACAATGGATGAAATAAAAGTCTACAATGTTTGAATCTGCCAGTTTCAGATCAAGTTCTCTGAGAATAGATAGGAATCTATTTCTTTGTTGGTCCTACTTCTGGTTATCATTAATACTTATCTGCATGATCAAAGAAAATCAAACTGATTACAGATCCCTAGGATAAAATGCAGTTGAGTCAGTTTCTGTAAGCTGAAAAATTTCAAATTTTCACTGACAGAACAGCCTGACGCTCTTGTAAGTTAAAGTTTTGAAAGTTTAACACAAACATTTAAGAGTACTTCATCCTATCGTAGAATTACAAGATAAAGTGCAGATGGCATCCCGAAAATGTAAATTACTATCTGCTCAAAGAACATGTGCTTTTAAACAAAGGCAGAGATTTCCCTGAAAAGGAAGGCTAAGGAACTTGCCTGTGCGCACACTTATCAAGAAGAAATCTGTGCCATGCTCTTTTCGGTTTGGAATAGGAAGTATATGTGAAAAATATGGTGGGAAAGATTTTTCTAGAAATATATCAGCCTGTTTGAAAAAAGGTAGTAGTGAGACTCTCAATAAGTGGCAGAATTTTTAATGATTTCTGCTATTAAAATTTAGATAGGGTTCCAATAAAAGTTCCAGTGAGCCTTTTAGCTATGCCTTTCCTCATTAATTCTCTCTTCTTCAACAGAGAGAAAACATTGCACTGTTCAGTATGAGCTCTGAACTTATGTCGAGTTGATCTTAAAAAGACAGGCAGTTTGAAGAAACTTGTGTTTAAAGCTAGGAAGGATGAGTTCATCGTCAAGAGCCTCTATTCCTACGATTTGCCAAAACAAAACATACTGACAAAGAAGAAAGCCGAATCTCAGAGATGAAACAGAAATTTTAGATTTCTTCCACACTCAACTTGAGACAATAAAGAAAATAATAAAAAAAGAAAACATGAAGACTACACTTCTTTCTGATACAGCAATTTTTCCAGCACACTTGCGATTTTGCAGTGGTCTTTATCAGATCATGCAAGAGTATGGCTGGAGCAACAGCTGACATTGAGTCAGAATCGTTGGTAGGATGGAGCCCCTCTAAAAACTCACAGGTCATGTTTGTATTTGGAGATAGAGCCCGCTAGCATGGACTGACTTAGCCAAGACATCTTCAGCCCAGCAGTGCTGCAACAACAGCAGAGTCTCCAGCGCCGGCTTGTCCTGGCTGCCCCTGGGGCTGCAGGCAGATCCATACAGCCCACAGCAATTGACGTTTTGCTGACTTGGTTATGGTGGCACTGGGTACTCAAGCTCGACTGAATCAAGGCAGAGCTGCAGCTGTGACCATGCACAGCACACCCCAGCTGCTGTGCACCAAGTCCATACAACCTGCTCGGGGCTCGACTGATTCTGCTGGTAGGGAGAATCTTCTTTATAAAGAACATCTCTGGCCAAGGCCCCTCTTTGACCAGACAGCACAACGGAGCTACTGTGCTGGCTTCAATCCAACCTAGGACTCCTCTGATATGGAGGGAACTGCTGAGTTGCAGGCTTTCTTTGTCACTCTGGTATGGAGGGATGCAAACTCGATTCCATGTGATCCCTTCCTGCATCCCATATTAAGGCAGGGTGTTTATTAAAAACACCTTTATGGGAAGCCCTGCCAGTTTAGGTCAGCTGTGAAGCTGGGTGGCCCTGGGCATTTGTGCTTTGTATAAATATGTAATTTTTCACAGGCAAATGAACACAATGAGTTATCGCTAAATGTGTTTTTTTCTTGTCCTTTTATATTTCTTGGATTCTCTTTGCCATAAGATGGAACACAGATGCCTTTATGCTAGGCATCTCGAAACTAGAAATGCTCATTACTAGACACAAATGACTGATATTTAAAACTGCATGCTATTCCTCATTCCAAACTGGAATGAGTCACTATCTGGGACATTTATCCTACATCCGTAGTGCAGTTCCTGCTTGAAAGCATGCAGCAGGAATCAGGATCTCTCCAAAAAGTACCTGATATCAGAAGTTACTTCTGTCCCTGGGCAAAGAATTAGGATATACAGGCAGAAAGCTGCGTTTGCAGACCTGAGGCATTGGCACGTTCCCCTTGTTACCTAGCAGAGTTCACCGCTCTGACTGTGACACTCAAATCCTTACACCATGCACGCAGACAAGTCTGTGCGTAGCACAGCGCCCCACAAGAATCTCTGGCTGGAGTACACAAAAACTGCCAAGGAGGGGAGTGCAGCTGCAGGCCCAGCTAGGAGAACAGGAGGCATTTTTCCTGCAAGGAGAAACCTCTCCCCCTGCCCCAAGAACACACTACAGATGTGTGGACCAGAGATTGGAGACAAGCACCTTGCCAGAAGGTGTGCAACCTCACTTGTAACTAAATGCTTGCAGGGATCTTTCAGAATGCAAGTTTTTTCCATCTGAGAGAACTCAGAATAGGTAAGGGAAAAGGACCATAGTGAGTCATCCTGTCCAACCTCTGTCCTCAACAGGGTCATCCTACAGCACATTTCCCAGGATTGCATTCAGACAGCTCTCGAATATCTCCAGATATTAATTTCTAACTTGCTTCTCTGGAGAAAGTCTCTTGCTGATCAGACATAGATTAATTTGTATCTAAAACTGTCTTAATTCCATGTTGTATTTTCAATGAGTTAGGGAAGTATTTGTGGGTCAAAAGATGTCTCCCTAACTTGGAGCGTCTGTCTCCAACCTGGAGAGAAATCTCAGTGGCTACTAAATATTAAATGTCTAAACACACATTTACTAGATCTTCTCTTATCAAGCTCTAAACTATCCACTTGATTTCACAACAGAAACATTTTCATGTGCTTTTAGACATCTTCACACTGAAGATTATGATGATTCATTTTTATTTCTTCACTTGTGGGAAATTTCTTTGAATTTAAGACATAGAAGAACAGATCACTGGTATATCAAATTCCTGCTGTAAGAGGAAGAAAGTGAATCTAAGTGTGAGTGAATTGCCATATAAAAGAGAAGTAGTAGGAGAAATAGAAAGCAAAGAGGGTTTCAGCAATTTTTTTTAATCTTTTCCTTTATTTGGTTACAAGGATGGATTTACTTTAAAAATAACTAAGTTTTCAATGGAATAACTATCCTAAGCAGTTATCTATCTACTCTCAAGCATCTAGCTACCAATCCACTAGTTAGATTCTTTTTCACTTACTTGCACAGCTTGCAGCAGACTGACTGCTCCAGGGATTTCACTGCCTGAATTCTGTGACTTTAGTGAGAAACTAGCTCGGCAGTCTTCTTTATCAATCGGTATCGTAGTGTGATATTGTACCTTTGGCTCTGTTTTCAGTGCAGACATGGTTCAAATACATGATCTATCTGCCAGCAAAAGGGCCTGTTCCAAGCCCACAGAAGTGAGGAACAGCCTTTCTGCTGGTTGGCCACATCACAATTAAAGTTCTAACACAAATAAATCAGAATATTTAACAGTATGTAAGAATGCTAAATTAAGACAGATGTCTCTTGAGGAGGCTTTTTTTGTCATCATTTTAAAGTCATGTCTTTGGAAGGAGAGGTTGGGCTTTAAGGCCACAACATTGTAAGTCTACCTTACATCCAAGTCAGTTAGTGACACGGTTTATCTGAACAATTATTTTTCCAGCTCCTAACTACAGTACATGTCTGAAAGAAAAGACTACTCAGTTCCTTACAGACTTTCATGAAAAAGAGTACTTAGAAATACCAAGGTGGTACTCAACCCACTGCTCATTCCAGCTGCCAGAGTTCAGAACACAGTAAGCATGCAAGTTACTCCAGATGTTCACACCAAACAGTATGGTTGTTACTGGGGCAGATGCATTCCCTTCCAGTTTTAGTTCTTATGTGTATGATAATCTTCTCCTCCACTTCTTGAAGTTAATGTCCTAAGTATAAATAAAAACCAAAACTCCAAACCAGTTCCTGTGTCTAGCTTCGTAGCATTTCAGACTAGTGAGTTTTCATTTCATTAGTGAGTTTGGGTTTTTTTTTCCTTTTCTGTTCTAGTTTGGGGGTCGGGGGGAATGGACAACACACACTCTTAAATTTTTCAGTAGAGCTGTCTCTAGATAATGTGTGTGGAATTTTCAGGTGGTCAGTATTTGCTTGACTCTGCAATCAAAGGTTATCAATGAATTCAGTAGTAGCAAAATTTCTCCATAGATTTTCTTGGTTTTCTGCAAACCCAAGACCATCTGTTTATAAAGCCCAGGGAATTTTGCCTTTGCCCTTAATAGAAAGAATCTTTTACATAATATGCATATACACCTATCCTTTCCTAGCTGTTTACACACCCAGGCACTTGCTTCCTCTCTTTGACAAAGTGATATTTGTGGTCTGCCCTTTAACTCACATTCACCTCTACACCCCTTCTCTTTACCTTCCCCTGCTGCCACCAGTCATTTTAGCCTCATCTCCACTTCTTCCCCCGTTGTATTTTCCAACCACATATCCCTCTTTCTCAAAGTTGTCAAGGTTCACCACTTTGATTGCACTCTTTCCCACACTGTCAGCATGCTCATTTCCTGTCCTTCTCCAAACCTTGATCATCCCTTACTGCTTCTTCCTTGAGTGAGGAATTTACAGACAAGTAGTTATGATTCACGGATGAAGGCTGTGTCAAATGTGGGCCCTGATGAATATTCCTCTTCAACAGGTTTTCTTGGAGCAACTGTGTGGCATGGAAAGGCTTGTCAGCCTGGCTGTGGTGATAACGTCATGAAGGAAAGCAGCAATATGTCCCAGTCTTGAGCTTCCCCAGCACTTGGGAAAGCTCCCTTTGTTCAGGCAACCCTGCAGCCTCACTGAGGCCACCCCTCTCCCTTGCTTCTTCCTCTCCAGCAAAGTCCAAATATCTGGAAAAGAGATTATCTAGCCATTTGGTAGGCCTGCTTATGTGCATGTTTAGTGGGATGAGCAATTAACAGAAACTTCTAGCGTGATGAAGTTAAGTGCATGTATAATCATTCACAGAGTGAGGCCCAGCGACTGCTGTCGCTCTGGAAAATGGCGGCGCTGCCTGACACTTCCTGGTCAAGACTACTGTGGGACGCTCCAGGGAACACACGGTGTTCACAGCCAAAGAGAAGAACTCAACCCACCCTCTACTATATTAGACATCCTCAGTTATAAAAAGACATAATTATTAAATCGAACTCGTTTACTTAATGACAAGAAAACCAGAATTGAAATGAATTTAACTCGGAGAAAGCCTTAAGGAAGAATCCGTTATGGGGTAATTTTTTTTAACACTAACTTAATATAAACTTTCAAGCAAGCTTTCCACGAGCCCATACTTTAAAAAAAACGCCAAACCAAAACAATATAAAGCACATACCTTTGGGCAGCTGGGAGAGATGTGTTGCTTGGGATGGAGCCTCTGGCCCACTGCTTCCCAGAGGCACCGCAGCTCAGCACAGACCAGCCGGCGCTCACCTGCTGCCCCACAGGGCAAGGTCACCAAGGGCCCGATGGTGGCTGGGGCTGCCTGGGTGCCTACACCGGAGCCCTGGCCTGTGAGTGCAGGGGTGGGTGAAGCCCATAAAGATCTATCAGCAGTCTGACATCATTTTACAGGAGCTCCCCGAGGGGGGAAAAGAATTATCAGCACTGGGTTTGTCACGGCTGCAAAATGGCTGCCCCCAGGACAGCAAGAGAGCCCAGGCAGGGCCGCAGTGCCCAGCTGGGTACTGCCCCAGAGGAGGTGAAATGTCACTGTCAGGGCTGCGTGCTTGTCCCAACACCTCCGCAGGAGCCATAGCCCTGTGGGGTGGGATGTATGGCTGCGGCGTGGCAGACAAGCAGGAGGAAGGCCTGCCATTTCCAGGAGCTTATCCTAGAGTCAGCATATTTGCTGTCTCCTTATTAAGAAGCAAGATGAGATGCTGTCTGCCCTTCTCTCCTGAGTGAGAGGCAACTCTCTCTTAGTTTCCAAATCTGCCTTTAAAATCCATTTTCCATGCAAAACAGTGCTTCAGACATGTCTGTGGCTGCCCGCAGTGTGCAGTGACAGGCTCAGTCACATGCAGCTCTAGCCAAAGAGTGTCCTGGACCACATGTTTTTATTTTGTGGGGTTGTTTTGTGAACTATATCCTGATGTCTTCTAAACACCTCAGGTCTTCAAAGACCTCAGACAGAGAGGTAAGGCTCAGGTCTCTCAGAGAAATCCCTGGTGATCTGGTCCCAGCTCTGCTCAGGTGTAGGGGATGTCATCCTTCCTTCTCTGACTACAAACAAGTTGACATCAACCAGCTCACTCTTTAAGAAAAACAAAACCAAAAACAAATAAAAAGGAAGAAAAAAGACAAGAGCACCTACCAGTTTAAAAAATGGTCTCTGATGATGTTTCAATGGAAGTTAGGGTTTCTGCTAGATGCCAGAAGGATACCCTGCTACATGCTCTCATTAATAAACTAGTCTATGACAGAAGTGGTATCCCCCTACGTATCTCTGTCAATGTTGTGCAGTAATTTCCACTCTAACCCACTTTTCTCGGTCACCCACCTAAACTGCTCGTGCAAATTTTACCCTTCAGGGTAAAAATTTCCATGCCTAACCTCTGCGTGAAGCTACAATTTTTTTGGAATTATGAGGTAAAACTGTCTTCTGAGAATAAGAGAAAAGGAAAACACACTTCTCTGTGTAAAAAAACCCGACCAAACCCCACCACAAAACAGAATAAAAAAAATTCACTGCTTTTTCACAGCTCTGGGGATGGTGTAAAAAAATCATTATAAAAAGAGTCTTGTAAAAGAGAAGAATATTGCCTATGCTCAAAGGCTGCTGGGTTGGACTTCACAGCAACATGCATGTATCTGCATGTTTTAGTAAACAGCTGAAGTGCGGTTTTATATGCTTGTGTATATATGTAGTGAACAAAGTACATACTTTAGACACTATGTATCCTTTTATATATATGTTTATACACACATATAATAAAAACATGCATGATTATGCACAAGCGTGCGTTCTCCATACAGATACTGTATATGTAATTTTGCGAGGTACCTGCTGAGAATCAGGTTTTTTGAGGGGAGGGGAGGCGATGCAGTGCCTGGCAAAGGCACAGCTGGGATGTCTATCACACACCAGCCGAGTTCCTGTCTAGACTACCTAAGGTAGGCAATGGTTCAGAAAGTACAGTCAGGGTCACTGACTGAGGGCCCATTGAATTTTATAATTTTTCGTCTACTTATTTTGAAAGTTTTAGGACCGTGATTTCTTGAAGGCTGCAAACACCTATGGCAGAAAGGCCTTGTTGTGTTGGCACAGATGATGAATGTAGCTTCCCCAGCTGCTCATCTCCTCAGATGCCAAGGCCCCGCCTTAATCACAGACAAGCCGAGCTCAGGCAAATATCTACCAGGCAAGATCTTTTCTTTCTTTTCTCAGAGCAAGGAATTTTTATGCAAGGTGGTGAATCTTTGGCAAGCCTCAGAAAGCAAAATAATTCCTTTTAAACTACTGTTTTTCTGTTTTAATTTCCTAAGAATTTCTAGAAGGATTTTGCTAGCAGAAGCTTGATTGTGGTTAAAAACTGAGAAAATATTTTCCGTTGTAAGCGGATCTAATCACTTGGAAAAGAAATTGCTCAAGACAGCATGCCAGCAGGCAGTGTCTGCTATAGCCACTGCTGCTCCCTCTTGCTTCCTTGCTGTCACCCCCAGGCAAGCCATGACCTGGGAGAGATGTTGACCTCAGTGACGCGCAGTCCCTTCAGATTCATCATATCCGCTGTGCTTCCGGTGTTATTGACTGGCTCTTCTCTGCATTTTGGGATATTCTTATGAGCACAGTTCTTAAAAACAACTAATGTGAAGTTAGCGCTGATGTCATTACTGACATTATGCTCTTTCCATTTTACATTGCGTATCTCTGGCTGTAACTAAAAATGGCACAGTTTTACATTTAATTTTAGAAGTAATACTGAGTCACATAGTTCCCTGCTTCTCTTTGCAGTTTCTTAGCTTCTCTTCTGCAAATAAAAAGCATACCTTTGACAAATCTGTTCCAAGAAAAGACAGAGAGAAGTTATTTTCAAGTAGATTATCTGAAGCACCAATGGTTGGTCTTACTCTATCCATACTAAAATAATTCTTTCTTTGGCTTTAGTGTCTTTTATTTAAATAATAAAGAATAAGAGAAAATGCTATCTGAACAGAAGTCCTCTGTACCATGCCATCATGGATGGTTAGGAGCCCATGAATTTTCTCCAGTTTCAGGATGAAGCAAAGATCCCCTGTCCTGACTGTGCCCCTAGTGGGGTGTCAGTCAAGGTTCTGACCAGCATCATTCCTAGAATATTATGTGATAGGAGCTTCTTATCTTTGGAGAGGGCACTTCAATTCAGAACGAAAAGTGTGTCATAAGAGAATATTTTAAATCAGCATTAGCTCTGTTTGTACAACAGTTGTGCACGTTCTATTCAAATTCTATCGACAGATCTGGCGTCTTACAAGTATTTGTCACACACTCTTGACAGTTTTGTATTTTTTGTTCTCTGACTGTACAAACCTCACGATAAAATGAAACGTGGAAAAGTTGTCTTAAAATATTTAGCAAAACTTCAAACAAACAAATAAATAAGAGAAGGCTTATAAAATTCCATTGCTCTAATTCTCTGGTTCAAGTATTACTAATTAGGAGGTTTAGTGAACAAGCAAAGCTTCTGGAGTTCATACGAGAAGGTTTTTCAAGATTAAAAAAATTTATTTTTCGAAAGACCCAACCTTTTGGGCCTTCCTGGTTGTGATTTGTGTGTTCTGCTTACAAGGTACACATGCTGTATGTTAGAAGTAATGCTTTCTCACAAAGAGTAAACAGTTTTATAGAGATTAATTAAATTAATCCAATTCTAAATCACACAGATTTCAATTAAAGTAATCAAATAGCCCAAATTAAACATAAATTAATCACCTTGTTTAATTGGGATATCCACAACTCTTTCATGGTTCTATCATTTTGAAACATTATAAGCAATTTGTATTTGTGAATAGGACTAAAGAGTTTCCTGACCGCTGGAGTTGAGGTGGAATGGGCTGATACCAGAGTATCTATTAAAACATCATTGGAAAAAGCTCTGTAGTTCATACATTGGCTCAGTTAATCTCTATAGATTTTTTAATGCTGTTGCTGGAAGGCTGGCGTTGGAGAGGGAGAGAGAAAGAATGCAACCTTCTTTTCTGTACTTCATGGATCCTTAACCCTTATTTAAAGACGACTTTGGATTTTAGACCAAATAACTGGTCTTGTAATTATATCAAACAGTTAAAAAAAAAGCTAGTTAATGATGTTCAACATAAGTAATCATGTTAAATAGTGAAATTTAATTTCTTAAAAACTTAAATCCTCATATCTTTTGGAATGCATTGTACTGTAGGATGTCTGAGTAAATTAAATTCTCCCCTGCACACTAAAACATCAATTTCCTTATGGTAATTATCTGCTAGATTGGATCTGTCAGTCGCAGGGAAGCATGCCTGACATTATACCCTTTTTACAAAAAATGATTACAAAAAATTAAGACGAATGAGTAAAATTAAGGCTGCGGCTGGTAAGCCTATATAAAGCTCTCATAGATCACTTTACATAAGCTACCATTGTACTGGATACTAAGCTTTTAATGACTAGTTGCATAATGAGGTGAAGGCCATTAAAGAACAGCAGGGGTAACCGATCACAGAGATAAGAGCTAAAAATGATTTTCAGCCAACTAGAAGCAATTTATTATACACAAAAACACAGGTCTAAATGAAATGTCTGGATAGACGAGGAACTTTTGAAAATTGACAGGATTTCCTTCCTAGGAAAGTTTTACAAATATGATGGAAGCCTGTCTCTGTCATATTAGATTCTTTTTCTCTGCTATTCTGTACTGCAGAATTGGGGTCGTGGGTTGGGATTTTATTTTTAAAGACAGACGGACTGTAGCAATGCATTTCATTAGCCCACTTGAAAGGTAAATTAAAGTGAGGAGTAGTTGATATAAGGTCAATTCACTGCACGCTGCCAGAAAGTGTTATATGGAGGCAGTTAGCTGTTGCAAGTCAACTGACGTCCTGTCTGGGCTAAAAACATCCATGCTACAGAACTGCCTCTAAGAAAGGAGGCTTAGGGTTGTAAAGTACCATATTGCTCTTGGAGCAGGGCAAAAACAAGTATGTAAGTAAATTCTCTTATAATAAGCAGTCACTAGGGGCCAAAACAGAAAAAGAGCCTAAGTACCTCGAAGGTAGCACAAGGTCAAATTTTGAGGTAACCTCCTCTCATAGGGAAGGACACATCCCTAATTTAAACAAAGGGAGTGTGGGGAAGGATGTCTAAAGAGAGGCAGGAATGGCAGGTGCAGGTGAAAACCTGAAGCTGGGCTGTCTGAAGCACTTGGTGAGTAGCCACTTTAACCCAGACAGTGGGAGATACAAACATACACATCTATACATAAACACACACACACATATATATGTGCACTCGCAGATTTACCATGTCTGTAGAAAACCTTATTTGTACTAGGAGTATAACTTTTACAACAAAAAAAGTCTACAGGAGTCTTTCTAATCAAAAAGAACCTGGGAAACTACTTTCCCTTCTTTCCTCCCCCCTTCCCACGTCTCCTTTATGTGGTATGAAATTCCATTAGACTCCTGGCTTAAAATATTCAGCTAGGCTGGATAGCGGAGAGATAGCGGAGGTTACTACTGAAAAACAGGGGTGTCCAGAGGAGGGCCACAGAGATGGTTGTGGGGCTGGATCACATCATCTAAGGACTTGGGAATTGTGTTACTTTATCCTGAAGGAAAGGAGTCAGATGGGAGGGTGTAGTAGGACACAGAATAGACAGCACCAGATGTTTCTGTGAGATGTTTCAGTGCCAAGTGACAGGAGGCAATGGTCACAAACTGTAACAAAGGCACTACGAGGGAAATACCCTCAAATATAGAGTTGGGAAGTATCGGAACATGTTGCCCAGAGAGGTTGTAGAGTCTCCATTCTTGGAGAATTTTCACAATCCAGCTGGGCAAGTCCCTGAGCAAAATGCTTTGTCTTCACCATTGGCCTCATTGCGAATTTGGAGTTTATACAGATGACCTCCAGAGTTCCTCTTCAAACTACGTTTTTTTATGATGCCATGATTCTTTTCTGAGGCTTATGGCCATCTTATTCCCATTGCAGTTGTGAGTCCTATCCATATCTCTTCTCTCCAAGGACATATCCTAACTCTCAGGGGACAGGCTGCTTGGAGAAACAGTTTCTTTATCGTTGTTCATTTCTGGAACTTCATCTGGCTTAGGTATGCACATTATCAGGTAATTGTGCAAGCTCCGAAGCAAATTTCTGGAATTTTGTCTGTGTGAGCTAATTAAACTCCACTGGAGACTGTTCCTGGCTTTACAACAGGACCAGCTACACTATTAAATTTTTAGCTTGATGTTTAGCATATTTTTGCATCATGCTAAACAGCATTCTTCTTCACACATCAATAAATATCTCAGACAAAAGTTTCAAAATAGGCAGAAACTATCAGTTCTTCTTATCTGTGGCACCCTTGTTTTGGAGTCTTGTCAACGGTATGGATATGGGCTATTCCTTGACCCAAGTGCCATCAAATGGCTCTTGATGTATTTTAATTCACCGATATGGTCACAGCCTCAGTGTCTAGGCAACTTTGAGGCCAAAGGGGCAGCCTCAGGATGTGCTGGCAGTTGTGCAGCTTGATGTATATCGTGGGGAGGAGAATTAACATCAGGTTTTTTATTTGAATAATTAAATCCCATCTGGTTTCTGGTTTAGGCATATATTGCCTTCCATGCGCTGAATCTTTAGCCATTGGAAAGCTGCAGCCTGATTTACATAGCACTGAAGTCATCGGACGCTGTCATTAAAGCTTTTCTTTTTAATCACTTGCATTTGTGTTGTGGCTTGCCTTCTACAAAATCTTTAGTAATTTCAATAATTTCTCCTTTATTCTTTAATTATTTTAAGTGTAAATTAATTTGATCTACAGCCTGCTGGCTGTGTCATTACTTAGATGTGTACATACTAGAATATTTACTCTTTCAAACTGATAGTGGCTAATACAATTATATCCTTTTTTTCACTGAAATCTGATTTGTTAATTAACTGGAAAATATTTTGATTGGGGTGACTGCTTACCCAAATTATTTAATTGTTTCATGCAAGGCTGTCAGAAAAAAAAATGTAAATGAGCCTAGGAAGTTCTACGAGATTTCACAGTAATAGCTCTTCAGGTTAGTCTTAGAATTAGACAGAGAAATAGCAAGAGCAACTTGGAGCCTGCAGGAAAAGGAATTAGCTCACATTTTAATTTCAATACAAATAATAGTAGGAGCACTTGGGTTTTGTCTATCTCTTTTCCTCCTTGATATTCTTACTTTTTTACAAAGCAAGGCTCTCTTATCCCATACTAAAGGAGTGTGTGTGTAGCAGATGAAGGTTAAAAGAACTGAGAGCATGATGTGGGTAAATTGGAAATTCGGTCTGTACCTGGTTAACTGGACAGGACATTTTTCTGATCTTGGGTAGGCTTTTTATCTTGAATTGACTGGCTATCAATGGTGAACTGAACATGACAGAAAGCTGTAAGGGTTTTTTAAGCTGAGAGCTTTACTTTTACTCCATGCAGAATACACTGGACATCCATTCTTCAAAAATATAGAGGTCCTGTAAGAAACTTGGTTCAGTTTTTAAGGAGAAAGTCTAAGAATAATTTTTTAACTTAAAGTAGTGGACTAACTGAATACTCAAAGGTTCTTGTTGAAGGAAATTTGTGGATTTAATAAACACATTCTTACTTTGAATAACTGCAATATTTGCACATTAGATTTCATACCAGCGATGAAACAGTTAACTAGCTTAAGTGATGTCGACAGAGTGCTCTATGGGGATTTTAGAGGTCATAAATATCAATGAGAAGGTTTATACTACAGGATTCAGCAAGGTGTATGCTGTTCTAAAACTGAGAGCCAGCAATGAGCTGAGAGACATTCATTGTTTATTCCAGTTCTGAGGAGGTCATGACAAAATCCTAAGGTAACGAGTGTACATGTAATTTACACATACAGATTTGTTTCATGCAGGATGAAAACTAGGAGCCATACAATGCCTTTTATCTAAAGATGGAACCTGATTATTATCTTTTTAATGGCAGAAGATATCTCTATCTATATATAAGATAGATATGGATATAAACAGTCAGAGGCTTGCAGTATAAGCAGAAGGAGCACCTCTCATGACATTCCATTGTGACCAGCTGCTGAACCAGTGATGCTCCAAAGTTGCCCTTGCAGGCAAACAAAACTACCGGTCAGTGGAACATGGATGCCTAAAGGCCTTTGACTTTTCGGGCCTATATGTGATAAACTTACTAAGTATGTTCATTTCTAGACTAAGTAATGAGCACAGAGCAGCTGCAATGGTTTTGTTTGGTTCCATAAGCAACTACACTTAGGCTTGCTTCCTGTTTCTCTGAGAAGCCCCCAATGAAAATCACATTTTGTAAATGAGGGATGATTTGGGCACTTACTTCTCAGCCTTTACAGACTATTTTCTAAAGCTGCTCTCAGAGCTGGTGTTTTTCAAAGATATGAGGCACAGTCTCGACTTACCACCTTACCACCTTAAATGTAACATGCTGGTATTTGCACGAGAAGGGGTGTCCTCGGTCCTTACTGCAAAGCCAGCAATTACACGTTCTAAGTGCAAATGGACATGGAGGAGGTGATAAGCAGCCATCCTGCCTCAGCACTCGGGTCAGTGTTTTGGGAGCAATCTCCTCTGGGATGGCTTGATACATACTTTGCAGGGCTGCTTTGTATTCCTGCACACTGGGGAAAACATAGAGTCCTATTCTAAAGTGTAAATCAGGCCTCTTGAGTCCCACATTGCTGGGGAGGCAAAAAAGACAGCAAAGGCTAAGAGATGCTGAGACTCAAAACACAGAGATTTTAGCCACCAGTGAAGGGGAATAGCCCAATTAAATGTTTTTTCCTCTGCTTTGCCAGACTTTGCCAAGTAAATTGTTCTTAATCTCTCAATTTCTGAAAGCAACACAAATTCTCTACTTGTTCATGATATTTTTCTGGTTTTAATTGCATTTTATCAAATAAAAGAGGCTTCCATCTACAGTAAAACAAGCCAAAGTTTCTAGTTATGAAATGCTTTTGGTTTCTTACTCCTCTGTAAGTACCTTATTTTCTCCAGTCGTTTTCAAGATTTCAGGCTAGGATCACCACTGCCTCTTATATTATTTTCCTGCCATGAAGTTGTTTATGTGTATTGTTTACCCAACAGACATTTCTCTTTCACTTGGTATATTCATTACTAAATAATTCTGTGAGAAGATACAGGCCACTGATTTTTTGCAATTTGCATCCCCATACTCTAAGCTATGTTGAAAGCAAAGCTTTTTGGTCCTTTTGCTTTGGAAGTACATTAATATTTCTATGACCTTTACTAGATGGCAGATGAGAAGCATTAGGAATAGAATAACAAACAAACCAAAGGAAACCAATTTTTTAAAATGTGTGTTTCTGAAAGAAGCAAGAGGAAAAAGAACCTCGTCTAAAAAATATGAACTTTAGCTAGAGTTATGATAATTGCTCTATTCTACCTATTTTTCCATATCAAAATTCTTCTTTATGATCAATCCACTCAGCATAATGCATAAATGTATTTGAAAGGGTTTAGTAGCTATGCATACAAAAATATATAGATACTATTTAGAGATATTTAGAAAGAAATAGAATAGTTTAAGACATGATTATTTACTGTGCACATTGAAGTGACCATATTAAAAGCATGGTCACTATACTAACAACTACTTTACACAAAATGACTTCAAATCATTTAACTTCCAAAGCCTGCTGGTTCTAAAGAGAAATTCTGTGAAACAAGATGCAAGTGTAGTGACTTTTGCATGGTGTGAATCCTCTGCTTTAGAAGCCTGTAATATCAGAAGGCTTTAGACAACTGTAGGAGGAAAACCAACTAAATTCTACCCAGGAAACCATTTCTCTTACAGAAGCATTGTTTTTCAGTGGTTTTACTATACACCGGAAGCCTACTTTGTTCCTGTTCATCTAGCTGTCGATTTTTGGATCTGTTCTCAAGGAACAGTTCCAAAAATCATTGCTAGTGACTTGAAATTTGACTGCTTTATGAACCCTGCATGCAGATTAACACCACCTATTCAGCAAGGCATTTAACAGATGGAAAGCAAAAGTTGCCCCATGAACTAAAGCATTTGTTCATTGGTTTCCACTTGAGGGAAAACAGGTTATTTAATAACAACTCTCTTTCATAAAATTTCTAACATATACTTTATATCATATGCTACTGCATCAAGTGAAAGGACGTTCAGGGCAGGGGAGGAGGTGTGGGTTAATTCTCTTTACGGTAGTGTGGAAGAGTCAGAAAATTTTGAAATAGCAATAACCAGATCGTCATACCATGATTCACATTAATCTAGAAGGGTTCGGATTAAATCCAGTGGTACTAGTCACAGGATGGACATGGTGGCAAGAATCCCCTTCTGTCCTTACTATCAACAGCAATGCTATTACATCCTGTAGAATTGGGCTAGACCTTATATCAAGTGTGTCACATACCTATTTCTTAATAACTACTTTTGTAAGGTCTTCTACGTGAAAATTTTCCCTCCTTGAGATCTCAGGGAATACTGTCTTTTAATTTTAAGAAAAAAATATAGATTTTTTAAAATGATAAGAACTTCTAAATGGGAAAAAAGTGTTTGAAAACAGGATTATTGTTGGTTTAGTTTATTTTAGGCGAAATGAGGGACTTCTTTATAGTTTGGATACAAGCATTTCCCTTGCACTTGGTCTTTAAGTCCTAGAGGTTGTTATTCTTTACTCAAACTTTCAGAGAAACTGAAAGTAACTAGAAACCAGCTTTAAAAATACTTATCCTCCTCATTGTTTAGTTTTGTTTTCTTTCTTAATAAATGTCCTCAGATCGATCTATCAGTATGAAGAAGTGTAAAACATCCTTACTTTTTTTACAATTTGGATTTATCTAGAGGATTTCTAAGACACAGCCTTCCCTCATTAGAGCCAGAGATTCTGGCTCTCAACCAGTCTGTAAAGTCAGAGGAAACTGTGCTGAGTTATCCCACTGAGAACCTACCTATTTTAGATATAGCTCCCATATTCTTAGATTACTGTGCATTAATTATGCCATGTGTAAAATGTTTTTATACATAAAGCAACCAATCTGAACTTATTCGAGCAATGGCATCCGTCTTTGCAGTCAATGTTCTCAGCCCACTGCTGGTTGAAAATGTAATCTGTTTTCATCTGCTAGTTTGAATGGAATTTAAGCTTCTGTTCAAGATATAGCAGCAATACTGCATTGCATTGCACAAAGACGGTTCCTACATTTGTACCTAATGTCATATCACTCTTTGCACTACACAACTGGGGCTCTGAAAAATTTAATTGGAATCCTTCTCAAGCATAGAACAACATAGCCTTTGAAACCAGTAACAAATCTGCAAATATTTTTACATGGTACATAATAATTTGATAGGACATAATAAGCCAAATTTGCAAAAGTGGCTATGTTTTCATCTAAAATATTCACTGGCTTGTATACATGTGTAGCTCCAAGTAGACAAGAAAAAATGGCAAAAGCAGATTGCAGCCTTCCTCTTCCTCTACATATGCTTTCATTTTGCACATGTATAGGTAAAAATTTAATGCATACAGAGAAAATGATTAGATGAAAGCATCTCTTTTAAAAAATCTGGGACTGGTGATTTGTGCACAAGGGAAATACAGAAAGCTAGAAGTGTAGTGTTTTCTGTGTATGTCAGACATTTCAAGAACTGGTATCTTTCTGCCCCACTTCAGGATAAGCAACTTGCTACAGTCTTACTAGGGGAAATGGTATACCCTAGCGTCTTGCTTAGCTGTCATCTCACATTCCCTAGGGTCTTGTATATCCTCTGTGACTGAGATTTGCACAGCAATGTCGGGGATTTGGATGCTTAGTTCCCATACTGTTGCTGAGGATCTAATCCCTTTGTTAAGGGATGTTAGTTCTTTCTGCGGATTTTGTGTCTTTTGGCTCTGCGGTTTATTTTCCCTACCTTTCAGTACTTCCAGTAAGTCTTCAGTCTACTCTTGAAAAGGTCTTTCACCATTGGTGCACTTTGTAATCCTTCACAGAAAGCTCTTAAGTGGCTACTAAAAAGCTACTTCTTACAAACATTTTGACACATGTACGTACCTTAAAAGCCTGGAGAAGCCTGTACTAGAGAAAAGGAAGCATTAGAGGTAACAGAGCAGGAATATTGATGATTCAGATAATACCAGAGACCTCAGGATAGAAAATTCTGAGGAATCTGCAAGGCTGTCCAAATTAGAATAACTATCTGGACTACTCTGGCCCCTGGAGCACAGTAGAACTTCCTGACTGACAAATTTGCATTTGATTTTCTCTTCCTCTGGCATGCTCCTTCCTAATATTGTCTACACCAACATCAGAAAATAAACAGTAGCAAGACAAATGCGTACGCAGAGGTCCTCCATCTTCCCTGTTTAGATTTTCCCTATTCAGGTTAAGTTTAAAATAATTAAAGCATGGATGTAAGGCACACAGTCTTAATTAGCCTCCAAAGCAGGGAACGTAACATGGCTCCTTTTATTCACTACACACACAAAGCCAGTAGAGGTAAAGGTTAAAATCTCATTCTGTGACGTTTAACCATCTTTGAAAGGCACAATCAGAACGGCTTGAGAAGGGCTGCTGCCCTGTAATGATTTCATAGTTGATAATACATTCACATACGTGTGTCCACGTTTGTGTGTCTGTGTACACAAAATGCTCATGTCAATGTATGGAACAGCTATAGCATCATTTTCAACCTTACTTAAGGCAGTCTAGTACAGACAACAAGTTTCAAGACTTTGAATTATATCTCTTCTTGTTCTTAATATGGCTTTAACTGTCAGTGTTAGTAAGTCATAAATATGAGAATAATGCAATAAGGACTACCACAAATACCTACTTCTGTATTATTTCATTTTTGTTCCGTATTTAAAGTGTCTGCACATCTTCATACATTTCCTTCCTCCTCACTCTCAGACACTGAGGCTCTCAGTTATCCAGGTAAAAAGGACTGGCATTTTCTAAATTGTAGTAGTTTTTTATCCTGGCTTGAAAGAAATCTGAGGACCAACTTGAGTTGAGAAAAAAGTCCTTGGTGCTTATACTGAGTCAACTTCCATATTTTGCTATATAACTGCAGTCACACAAAGAGAGGGGAAAAAAAGCCTTTTAAAACGTACTCATTGCTAAACATTCTCTCTTTTTCCCCTCTCACTGCTTTCTTCACAAACACTTACGCCCACTGGCCTCAGAGAATATTAACAATTTGCAATATTCCATACTATTAGAATCAGCCCGCTTAAAAACAGTGGCGGTAAATCTTCCTGAAGAGCTTCTTCAGCCGCTCTTGAACACACACACACACACACAGACACACACAGACACACAGACACACACACACACACACACACACACACACACACACACACACACACACACACACACACACACACACACAGACAC